>JANRGW010003184.1:12456-34161 GCA_024733675.1 Psilopsiagon aymara | reverse complement strand
CCCTCCAGTGTATCAACCGAACCACCCAGCTTGGTGTCATTGGCAAACTTGCTGAGGGTGCACTCAATCCCACTGTCCATGTCACTGACAAAGATGTTGAACAGGATCGGTCCCAAGACCAATCAATTAATCTCATGGATTGAGCAGTTGTGTGCACAAAAGCAAGGATCCTGCAAAATCTTATCAGCATTAGCAAAATGGTATTTTACCCAGCATTACTTGATTACTGCCCTGCATCAGTCAAGTGTTTCTGAGAACTGGTTAAGAAAGATAGATGCACTTCCCTTTGCAGTGAGTGGAGCTTGGGGCTTTATGCTTAGGCAAGCATCAATAAGGTAAAAATTCTACACTTTGACAGACCTTATATACCATGTGTACACAAAGTGTGAATGCACAAGAGAATGCCAGTATGAACACTGTTTCAATGGCGAAGGAATACCACCTTAAAACAGGTCCTTTCTTTCATTGTATTTTCAGGAATATAAAACTTTTAGTCTTTATAAGGCAACTAGGTATTAAGTTACCTTCTCATGCATAAAATAAAATACCACACGTATCACTGCCACAGAGTTATCTTACTCTACAAAACACAAACAAATGCATGCATTAGTTCTTTGCAGTCAAGCTGTCTTCTTGTTCTCTGTACACAGAAATCCACAGCTTTTTGGGGTTTGAATCTTCTCATTTTTTTTCAGTGTTTCTCCTTCTGGTCATCTTACTTCCTACTGAGATGACCAAAACCAATCTGAGCAAAGATAATGTTAATTTTTTTAATTCAATTAAGTATTTAAATCATGCAAGGAACAAAACATTTAAAATAAAAACAAACATGAAAAGCCTATTCCAGAAATGCAATTGCTACACATGAAGGAGAACTGTATTAATTCTGCAAAGAATACTCACAAGCAGATTGCAATATAATTGCGGAAACTCACAAGAACAATAAAAGGCTAGGTTCTGCAAGTACCACTAGGACAGAAATCAGGAACATGTGGACTGCTAGCATGTTTCATCAGTGCTCTCAGCACACTCAAAGGCCTGAGAAACTGGTCCATGTTGGAATGGATGCCAGTTCAGTAGATGTGTGCCCACATCCTAATCTTAGGCAAATACACAGGTAACTATAAGATAGTGTATTTTACCTTACCTATTACACATAACTTACCACATTGGGAACAGCAAGGTGTAGTTCCACTTTTAGAAGAGAAGCCACCTCTTGAGGTTTGCTTGAATAGGCAGAAAGCTTTGTTTTCTCAAATGTAGTTTTGCTGAAAATAATTTTGAAACATGTCATAAACACTTCACCATGAAATCTCCTCACATTATCTTGGAAATATAATTTTGAGCTACCTTTTCTGGGCAGAGCCTCATGAAGTTTTCATACCAAGTTATTAACTACTTGACAAAACTTACAGAAGCCTCTTGCTTAAAGGGTAATGATAATACCCAGAGCTCCATCATTCAGACAGAGGTTACCTTGGATCCAGCCATTGCTTTCAGATTCTTTTTTTTAACCAGAATATTTCTTGATTCTGGATTCTGATGCTTTAATTTAACAGAACTTAATGCCTTAATGATGGAACTCTACCAGTGCTTTGATTAGGACATAAGAAGATTTTACTGACCAAGTCATGTAACAACCTATCAAGAGTAAAAGTTGCTTTGTTACATTTTAGACAAACATTCAACAGCGCAGAAAAAAAAAAAAACACTTTCAAACATGATAAGCTTATAAATTATAAACACAGGACCTGAACCCACTCAAAACTAGAAACTAAAGTGCAAATTACAATTTCTAAATGCCATGACATGACATGGTGGCCAAATAAGAGAGAATTCAACAATATGATACCACAGACAAATGTAAAGGACACACCCATATAAATTCCTGTTGACTTAAATAAGATTGGGATTTCAGTATATTTTCTATGAAAGATGTCCTCAGAAAAAGAACATACGTTAATGAAAAACCACCATCAACTTCACCTGCTTAAAATTAATTCTCTTAACATAATTCTAAGAGGACTTTCCAATATACAACATATTATACTGAAGCAATTCTGTCTCTGAAGTGTGTGCCTGTTTGAGCAGGGAAGAATCTATAGAAATTACACTGGACATAGGGGAATTATAAAATCACATGGATCTTGACGTTATCATATAGGATTGATGAAGAATGCATAGATGATATTTAACCCATAGGAAACAATTCTGAGTGCACAGCCATGCTTGCTGAAATAATCTGAAATGAGATGAACATATAGGTACACTATAATATATTATCTAGAATAATAATTTAAGCTCTAGTCATTTGTGTTGGACTAATTGTACTAACAGCATTTTGAAAGCAATCCCAAGGAAAAACATATGGGAATAAAAAGGGGTGCAGGCAGAGGAGAAACAATACCAGAAATAAACTTCATTTTCTGCACAAAACCAAGTGCATAGACTATTATTAGCAACATAAAGAACTGAAGTATAAAAGTGCAGCCCAAAGCATCACTGCAACCTAAAGTGAATGCTCTCTATGTTTTGCTTGAGCTAAAAGGTCCAAGACCAAGAGGTCTGGGACTTTTTGACTAATGATACATGTGCATCTAGTATTACATGTGAGAATGTTTATCTAAGTTATTATAATAATAGAGAAATAACTTTGTTCTGGTTAATACTATTGACAGACTCTTTCATTTGCAACTTACTTTGAAACAATTATTCTTTTTTTAAGACTCTCCAAAGACAGTTGGGTGGCTTTCTGGAGGCTGTCCAGCAGCTGGTAACTGAAATAGGCAACCAACTCTTTAGATTTCTGTAATAAATAAAATGCACATTATCCCATATTGTATTCAGACAGGAACCTGAATATTATTTCAAAAGGTTTTAAATCAAACATATTAAGTTTTGTCTGACAGAATTTATACTGCAAGCTACATGAAAAATACAAGGGGAGAAGCTGTCGGGGAAATAGCTTGTATGTAAGTAAATAAGTAAAAGATGCATGAAAAAGGTAATACAGTATCTGAGGAAACTCAATTTGTCTTATTCAGAGACAGAATACTGAGATTTGGCTGAAGTCTCATACTCCTTCAGAGAAGCTCCCTGTAAAATCACCATGAATTATGCAAAAATACTCTTATACATGTACTTTTTTTCAAATAAGAGACAAATACAGTAAAATCTCACTGTTCTGGATGAAGAAGAACAAAAATACAGCAACATGCAATAATCACTAGCACGAAGCAACAGAATGCAACCTTATAAAATTACTGCATTTGTGTTTGCAAGTTTGTTTGTCCTCTACTTCCACTTCCCTGCTAAATATGAAGAGATTGTATACTTTAAGGAAAGAGTACAAAGGTGGTGAAGTTGGAAGAACACATAAAGGATGAACGCTTCCACCCACCCAAGAAGGAAAGCCTGTGTTATGGCTTAGGCACAATATTCTCTCCAAACTTTTACACTTACCACTTACATATCAATAATTTGCTTAGTAAAGGTGATAACTGGAATAACATGGAATATACTTTGGAAAGCTACAATCTATTTTAAACTCACTTTATAGGGAAATTATTTCATAATTTTTACATTACATTTGATATTCTTTCTGTGATGTCTTTCTGTAACAGATTTCTATCTACCGAAACTCAAGATAGTATTTACTAATACGATTGGTCTGAAAAAAATTCCTTTCTGATCACAAAATACCTTTTTAAACTCATCTTCTTTATCATGAGGTGCAGAAGTACTCTTTTTGTTCTCATTTTCATTATCTCCAAACATTATGTGCTTTTCTTTTACTGTAAATTTTAAAAAAACAGAAAACATAAACTAAAACCTTGTTAACTGAACATTGTGCTCTGCTTTGAACCACGCTGCTCCCTCTCTTTAAAAACAAAACAATACTGATTTTTATTTTAAGAGCACCTGGATCAGCTAATTATTTTTATTTCACAACTCTTTTTTTTACACCAGGAATCTGGTTAATACCCCAGCGTATAAGCCTCAGCCTAAGAGACACCATGCACTACAGATATGTTATTAAAAATAGCTAGGCAGACATGGATATATCAGCTCGAAATGAGGGGGAGAGAGTGTGTGTGTAATACTAAGATAAACATTTTAACAAAATACAAAGAAGTATATTTTCATTGAGTTTTTGCAGTTGCATGATATTGAAATACCTTAGGCATTGAACCTAACTATGCCTCTATGTCTGGAGGAAACTGAACCCAGAAGGGGAAAATCCTGTGTAAGAAAAGGAGCTCTGTTACTGAATAAGCTTCAAAATACATTTTTCTTAAAAACATTTTCTCAGCTAAAACCTATTTTACCTATAATGGTATAGCACCTCCTAAAATCTTTGTAACACAACCCAGACCAGTAGGAACCAACCATATTGATGAGCTGTGAGCCTCATGCACTAGCACTCGATAGTTAAAAAACTGCGCTAATTTAAACTGACCAGCTAGTTAAGCACTGGTATTTGAGATACAATTCTACTGTGACAGAAAAAGTCACAGAAAGAGGGACAGTATCAAATACCTCATAGAGCTGAGAAAAGAGAAACACTGGATTTCACTGGAGGGAGGTGCGGTATAGTACTATGAGTGACTAAGAGAAATGGAACCATAATGTTTTTCCTCTAGAGCAAATACCTTGGTAATCTAAACAAAAGAACAGAGTTTAATTCTAGAAATCCCAATACTGAAACACTGAATTACCTCTGTATTTCACAGGCTAGTGGTTTAGTTTAACAGAGGTAACTGAAGGCAGAACTGTGACACAGATCAAATCATAGGGGGAGAGAGAAGTTTGACGAAAGCAGCTAAAACAATTAAATTATAATAAGTACTAGCTAAATGACACAACGAGGGACAGATTTTTATTTAAATAATCAACATTATATACCTGTTAAAATGGGGCTTTCTGAGGCTTTCTTAGGATATTCAATTTCATAATTCTGTTTAAATAGAGATATTAGTTCTTCAACAGCATCTTCAATGTGCATGCTTTTGTGATACAATAACTCAGCACAATCTTTAGTATAAACCTGTTAAATAAAAATATCAATGAATTATCTTAGCATCACTGATTATCTTATTACTGTTTCTCTCTTCATTGAGAGCCAAAACATTTCCCTGAACATTGCATTCTTCATAATGAGACTGTTTCAGTGAAACAGAAACATTTTAAAAAGAAAACTGAGAAGCCAAACCAAACCAAAAATCTTTACTCAAAAATATAAATATCCTCTCTTATCATTACACTTTCAACACTTTTAATTTCAAATTTTCATTTTTGAAATGCAATTGCATTTTTAAGGCCCAGAAGAAAATCCTGATTATTGAAGAGAGGTCACAGTCTGAATCTGAAATTATCTAAATGCTCTTCCAATTGACCTTAACAATTCATTTACTTGCACTAATTTGCTAACTTTTTTTTAGTGTCATTTGGAATCAAGAAAACACATTTTCAAATATACTTGCTAGAAAGTGTTTTCTTGTCTTATCCGTTAAAAAAAAAAACAGTTTGGAAAAAACAGGAGAAAAAAAGGCTGCATATGTCTGAGTATCTTAATACGAAAATATCTCATCTAAATGTGAAGCAGTTAAATAGAAAAAAATTATGTGCGAAATGCCACACCTCAAGCACCTCAAATACTCAAGAACCAATCTATCTTCATACAAAATATTGCAACCAAAATATTTTAACTATTAAAAAAAAAAAAATAAAAAATGTATTTCCACAGTTGGAAAAATTCTTTCCTAGTTTTATATTAATTTACTAAGGCATTGTTTCTAATATCCTCAAGAATTCAAATCCAAAGGTGTAAAGTGGCACATACTTCATTGGAGGTCAACATATCCTCTACTTTAATAGGATCCTCTACTGGTAATACAACTAGAAGAGTATTTGATATCTCTTTTAATATTGAAAAAATCCGCACTTCGCTTAAATCAGTAACCTAAAAAGCGAAAATCATATTAATACCATAGATTTATCTTTAAAACATAACATATTCTATTTTATAGAGTTCTAACAGGTATACAATGTTTTGCAGAAAAAACAAAAATTGCATCTCTCTACCCAGTGAAAACACAAGAACCTTACACAGTGGAAAATCCTCTCAGAACGTGAATCACAACAGAAAAAAAAAACCAAAAAAACAAAAAAAACAGGAGTAAAAGCACCAACACAGAAAATTTCAAGATGAGAGGAACAAATAAAGAAGCACAGCAGTGCCTCACAAGTTACAGTAACTTGGTGAATAATTTAAAGGCTAAATTCAGTCTGGTTTTATTGTGAATTATCTTCTATTACCTACAGAGGGAATTCAGGGAGACAAGTACCCTAAAAAAATTTAGTCCTTGTTAACATGTTCCATTGCAGACTATGAAAAATGAAAGACCAGATGTAAGTTTGGAAACCATTCAGTTACTATTGCCACAGAAAACAGGAACTCAATTGCTGACAGTGTAGGTGTTTAAATCTCGCATAGTATAACAAAATCTAAAAAGATCACTAGTATGCACAATTTCATTCCAGGCAGTTTTTTTTTAAAAAAGATCTTGCAGCTCATAAGTATCTGCACTGGGTCCATGGAGGCAAACCAAGATATATGAATCCTTGAGAAAGTTAAATCTTTACAGTGTTTTCACCTATTTCTTCACAGATTTCTAATTATCATCACCATATTTTTAAATTCACTGCACAAATGAAATTAATTCACAGACAGTATAAGCCAAGACTACTTTTGCACCATAACAGCAGTGATCTAATAATTTTTGAATGAGTTTTTCTTGATAGCTTTTGAGATGATCAGCCTTGGAGATGGGTTGAATGAGTGGCAATGGAAAGAATTATCTCCTTTTTCCAAGAATCCGTTTGGAAATTGTCCCAAGACTAGAAGTAGCTTCTGTACACTTATTTTTCTTCTTTCCTGCAAGTTTAGGAATCGATGGAACAGAAAGGAACTCATGCTCCATGATACTATCCATGACACTAGGCTCCTGAAGTACCCTTTTTTTTTTAACAACAGTTTCAGGAAGACAGGCAGTGAGTCAGACCCCAAATCATTCCAATTATGCACAATACACTGTTGGTACATTAAAGATTAACAAAACAAGTTAATATGTTTAGATTCTTGTTCATGGTCTTACTGGCAATGAGTTGCAAGGCAAGGGGAAATCTGCTGTAACCTGCCTGATGGGTTAGTCTACAGTCCCTCTTTTAGTCAACATAGATTTTCACCGGTTTTTATTCAAAATTACAGTGGTATTAGTATTCAGTCAAATATAGAGAAGTGGCTTTATCACAGCAAAATCCAAACAAAAATGACTTCTGTACAATTTTTAATTTTTTACCAGAAATATTCTGCATCTGTGATAACCCACCTTGTTTCTTACAATATCACTCATGTTTCTGTTTTACAACACTTTTTCATTAGCTGTGAGTATCCCACTCACAGTAATCAAAAGTCTAATCAAGGAGAACTAGCTACTCTGGATTTGGAGAAGGCTGAGTTTCTTAATGACTTCTTTGCCTCAGTCTTCACTGGCAAATGCTCTGAACATGCCACCCAAGTCTTGGAAAGCAGATGCAGGGACTGGAAGAATTAAGACCTTAGGCCCACTGTAGGAGAGGATCAGGTTTGAGACCATCTGAAGAACCAGAATGTGCACAAGTCCATGCGACCTGATGAAATCCATCCAGGGGTCCTGAAGGAGCTGCAAATGAAGTTGCGAAGCCACTGCCCATCATATTTGAAAAAACATGGCAGTCAGGTGAAGTTCCCAATGACTGCAAAAAGGGAAATATAACCCCCATTTTCCAGAAGGGGAAAACAGAGGACCAGGGAAGTTGTGAATGCTCCATTCCTGGCAGTGTTCAAGGTCAGGCTGGACAGAGCTTTGGGTGACACAGCTTAGTGTGAGGTGTCCATGGCAGGGGGGTTAGAACTAGATGATCTTAAGGTCCTTTCCAACCTTAACTATTCTATTCTATGATTCTATGATTCTAAGTTTACATCTTTTTTGCATTGATATGGGAGAGATAAGAAAGTCAGAAAGTCCTCCTACATGTTTAAGGATAATAAAGTGTATCTACAAAAGACATTGTTATTTCAGATAACTTAGGCTCACAGAACTGCTAATTTCTTCAATAGCCAATCTGGTTTTTGGTGGCAAACAGAGCACTTGATCATAATTACAATTTTCTAACATACAGAAAAATAAGTGGATATACCCACCAGCGGCTAAAAATCCCCTAGAACAGGAGGCACAACTTAAAATATTCATCGGAGAGATCACAGCCAAACAGTTCAACTATTGAGCTATATGAATGATCTGACCATCAAGGTAAAGCCTTCAAAAGAAAAAGAACTAATACAGGTCCTTAAGAATGTTAATGACATGAAAAGAATTCAGAAACTATGTGACAAACACTAAGAGAGTAAAAAAGTACAGACCGAGTCAACATGCAGAGGGAAAAGCATACTCCCATTGATTATTTTATCGGCTGCACGAATTGGAAACAGTTTCACAGTGCGCTGGCTATGAATACAGACAATGCTAAAAAGTTCTCCACTGGACAGTATTTACATGGAGGTATCGTGTGAAACTGTGCTAATGAACAAGCACTCAAAGAGAAGCAGAGATCAACTGAAAATCAGAGTGGGAATGACAGAATCTGAGGACAAATAGAAATACATTCTACTTCAAGAACAGAAGCAAAGGTCAAACATTTAAGAAAAATAATGGGAAAATGATTGAGTACACCATTCTTCCAAATAAGAACACACTTTAAAAAGCAAACAAAATTTCTACGTATTTCAACTGATACAAAAATAAGCACAGATTTATTTCCAATATGAAGAGCAACGTAGTGGAAATAATTTCTCTAAACTCTAATTTCATTTACATAGTGATTAAGTGTATACCTTTGTCAAAAACTCTTTAAACATACAGAAAACTTGATCAGCTTCTCGAAAGAAACTTTCCAGTGTCACAGATGACCAAGTCAACATGGTAAGTCCTTGCCTCAACACAGTTTCCATCTAAACATAAAAATATAACTTCATAGAATTAAAAAAATATTAGACAATTTAAAGCAAATTCCACAATTATTGTAATCACTAATGTCCTTGATGAAAGGAAGAGCTGTGTCTAAGTTTTGCAAAGAAGGTCACAAGTTTTCAAGGGAAATATCAAAGAAATTTATGCAATAAAAGAGAGGTAGTGCATACTACAGCCTCTGTCTACTATTGTCAAGTGCAAATACCCTGCAAAGATCTTACCATTCCTTTTCTCCTGGATAATGTCTTTTAGTGGTTTCCACTGCTTCCCAAAATCTAAATCAAGTCCACTACTGATCTTACAATTTCTTTTTTAACATACACCTCAGTCACTCTCAACAGCGACATTACTTGTTTTTCAACCTCATGTACCTAGCTAAAGATATTTTTCATTCATGCCTTTTTGAATAACACCTATCCTCTCTAGATTTTGTTATAACCTCTATGCTATTTTTTTAAATACTCTCTTCCCTACGGTCTCCTTTACTGAACTCTTGGTTCTCCATGGTCTTTCTTCTGGATTTGAGGATTTTCAGCAAGTACCTGAAATAATATCCCTGTCACTGTATTATTTACACCAAAGACCTTCCTTCATTGCAGAACCTGTATGTTCAAAGGAGACGGAACTGAGGAAAAGGAAGTCCTGTACTACCACCAGGCCTTTCCAGACTCTCTCACAGAGATCACATGATTTTTTTGCCTAATGTCACTGATTTGCAATATACAGTCACCATAATTTTTAATTTTGTCATCCCCATCATCCTTGAAGTGACAGAACTTCAATTTTGCTTAATTGCTGAGAAACTCTGAACTGATTCCTCTCATATCTAATTTTAAATAGCCATCTATCATATCAGTGCTTTCATCTAACATTTACCAAGTCACTGCCTGGACCTCATGTACTCTCTTCATCCTAATAATTCATTTGCTATGTCTATATAATAACTAAAATAATGAACTTAGTTTATACAGATACACAGCTATTTGCAAATATGGCCATTACTGTCACCTTGATGTATATATTTTTAGGGAATATATTTAACCTCACAATGCTGGGATGGTACTGTCCTGGTAACCAATACAGTTAATTTAGAAGCAGTTTAAGGCTCTACATGAGTTTCCGTCAAATTCTGGCACCAATGTAGCCACAGATTAGATTTGCTTATTCCATCTTTGGATTTCTGCTTTCCTCTTTTTTTTCTTTTTTTTAATTTTTTTTTCCTATACATCAAAGACTTCTCTCCCTTCTTCAAAAAAAATTTTCATCTTCGGTTGTTTGTACAATACTCATCCTTCTCTTTTGCCAGTTGTTTCCTCTAAAATACAGAAATGCATGATTCCCTCTATGATATAATCATATTTATAGTAGTATCACTAAAGTGAAGACTACAGTCACCTTTTCTTTTATTAAACTCTTAAGAGAGTCAGAAGAAGATTTTTGTTTCTCGCACTTCAGCATATGCCAACTAAGTAGTTGTTCAAACTGTGCAATCTTTTAATATTATCACTTACAACCAAAAGGGGAAGTATTACATAGAAAAATCGTATTTATACACTTGGAAGTGTCTGGCAAAACAAAATGGCCTGTAGGATAAACAATCTGCATCTCCAATAAAACCGTACCTTTAGTGTAGTATATAGCCTTTCTAAAACACTGAAAAGACTGACTTAATTCACAAGGCTAATAATTCTCCCTGAGCAAAGACAAGGATCATGACATTCACCACTTCAGCTATATGAAAAACACAATTTGCCATGAAAACCTCTAAAACTGAAATAAGTGATAATTTACTTCCATGGCAAAGCCAGAGAACTGTATAGATAAACAGACCCACAAAATAATTTTTTTTTCTTCTACTGGGTTTACATCTCATAAGCACTAAGATTACTCTACTGCAGCACACATTATTTGAGCACTGTATGAGAGAAGTAAAGAGCAGATTTTTGGTCTTAAAGGTTTTAGTAAAACTCATTAAGTTCCCAATTTGAAGACCCATCTAAATATTTTAAGATTATAAACTATTAGTAAGTTATTCTAACTTCTGAAATATATTGAAGTGCATATAGCAATACCAACCTTATTCATTTTTGGTGCCACTAGATTAACAAAACTCGTTGGTGTTTTTTGACACAAATCTTCATAACATCGGAGAAGACCCTGTTAATTTGTCAAAAGGACAGTATCAAGAAGTACATTTTAAGTGCTTTCACTATTGAAACAAGCTACCTCTTGCACAATTAAATCAGCACAAAAAAAACCCAGAAAGTACAAGGCTACATTTGAAAAAAATGCAGAATTTTACACATACATTACATCCCTAGGCACATCATTTCTGGAAGGCTGAAATGTGATAAATCTGTAGGATGCTAAACAAGGAAGAATGAAAGCAGCCTTTGCACAGCCTTTGCATCCAGCCTTTTTGGATGAAATCCATCCAGTGGTCCTGAAGGAGCTGGCAAATGAAGTTGCTCTACACACAAAACTAAATGAAACATGATCCCTCTTAAGAGCTAAAGACAGCTTGAGCTTTAGTGACCATAACTTGCAATGTTCTCTTGAAGCTGATTATCATATGCCTTAGATAATTAAAGTCACATATAAACTCAGTTTCAAAATATTTCCTAGTCATACGCTTTGTGCGCACACACACACTCAGAGACAAAATCTTCCATGGTACACCTATCCTCAAAATATAAGCTTCTCAAGATACTACAACAACAGCAAATACTACAATGACTATCAGAAATCTGACTTCTCTGTTAGGAAACCTGCAAAATTCTTGATGTTTTTGTGGCTCACCACATCTTCCAATCCAGAAGGATTCCAACCTTTGCTTCTTAAAAATTCTGTAAAAATGCGTTTACTGATTTTCAGAGACTGAACAGTTTTTGGATAGCTTTAATTATTTCCTCACCAAAATATATTTAACATACCATGTGGTATAAGAAATATATATGGTTATACTGAAGTATATGTTAGCCCAAAAAGCAAGTAAGAGAGGTTCTTCAAATGAGAGCCTCTATGTCCACCTGTGGATTCCACAAATATAGTTTAAACTACCTCTTACCCAGCTTTAATCTTTATTTAACCATAGAAAAATTTCTAAGGTTAATAAGATTTTTTTTTTTAACAGCAATCATGATAATTTTTCAATTTACCTCTAAACGCAACTTGTTTGACATCAGTTTATTTTCTATTTTTACTATCTTTACTGCTTGCTCTGGTACTTGGAGACCCAACTTCATCATACATTTGGTCTCTCGGATAATCTCTGGAATTTTGGGATCAAAATTAACCAGGAACTTCCCAGTTCTAGGATGGTGCAGAAATATTGTGGCTTGTAAGGCTGTAAAGACATTTTTATATCAGTTTTTAAGACAAACAATCATTTCTGTTATATAAAGCATGAAGGAACATAGATTTCTCATATTACTAGATAGTGATTAAATATGTATGGTTACTTGTGAAATAGCTTCATATTGTTTTCAGCCAAAGAAAATATACAGCTAACTTTCATCACATTACTTTCTCATTACTTTCATATAACCTTTCTCTTCATAAGCTAAATAAGCACCATATCTGGTCTTATTTGTGGAACATTCTCTCTTGGATGAATTTCAAAATTTTCTAATTCACTTTCTAAGGATCTGGAAGCACAACACTTTCATGAGATACTCAGTATCTTACAGGAATTGGTAAACCCAGAGAATGAATGCTTAAATACAGATATCGGAAAAATTCAAAATAAAAACACGAACACCAACACAAAAATTTGTGTTAACTGTATGACAACATCCAATTCCTAGAGATCTACTCTCAGTTTTGAAGCCAAAGAGTACCTACAGTCTACATGATTTTTTTTAAAAACTTCTGTCCTTGTTTACTCTTAAGGTGTTAAAGTTTGATTCTCAAACATTTTTTGCAGGCATTGGGATAATTTAGCTATATAAATTATTATTGTGGAAAGAAAACAGGAAAATTATTAAATTATATACAGAAACAATCTGAAAAAAGAAAAAAAAAGAACAACAACAAAAGAAAAGAACAATTGTGTGCCTTAAATTTATTTCACTACTGCTTCTAGTCATCTGTCAGTGTACCAAGTCTACAATCCTCTGTATCAAAACCAATGTTCAAGGTCAGGAAGGGACAGAAATTTGTATCATTAGGCCTGCTTATTGGATCATGATTAATTTGCACATTTTAAGGGTAAATGAGGTTTAAAAAATTATCTGATTTGCATTTAATAACAGTTTAAAAAAGCGCCTTGTACATATTTAATTACTTACGATACTGTAATTGGGATATTTCCTTCTTCCATGCGTCATGATAGACTACCTCGAATTCCACCAATAGACAGGCAATTTTGTTGTATAACTGAACAACTGCTTTACCTTCTGGACTTGCCAAGATATTTGAATTTTTCTGTGAAAATACAGTATATTCAAATTAAAATCATATCAGAAGATAATTATTTGGGGCTTTCTTGATTCAACTATTGACTGTATTTGCCAGGAAAGCTAAGGTCCAGTTAAAATTGAGTCTGGCAAGGGATGCAAAAGATAACAGGAAGGGCTTCTATAGGTACATTGCAAACAGAAGACAGACAAGCGTTAACGTGGGCACTGTCAGGAAGCTATCGGGAGAACTAGCTACTCTGGATTTGGAGAAGGCTGAGGTTCTTAATGACTTCTTTGCCTCAGTCTTCACTGGCAAATGCTCTGAACATGCCACCCAAGTCTTGGAAAGCAGATGCAGGGACTGGAAGAATTAAGACCTTAGGCCCACTGTAGGAGAGGATCAGGTTTGAGACCATCTGAAGAACCAGAATGTGCACAAGTCCATGCGACCTGATGAAATCCATCCAGGGGTCCTGAAGGAGCTGCAAATGAAGCTGCTAAGCCACTGCCCATCATATTTGAAAAATCATGGCAGTCAGGTGAAGTTCCCGATGACTGCAAAAAGGGAAATATAACCCCCATTTTCCAGAAGGGGAAAATGGATGAGCCGGGGAACTACAGACCAGGCAGCCTCTCCTCTGTGCCTGGCAAAATCTTGTAGCAGATTCTCCTGGAAGTCATTCTAAGGCACATGAGTAACAACAAGGTGGTTGGTGACAGCCAGCATGGCTTCACTAAGGGGAAACCCTGTCAGACCAATTTGGTGGCCTTCTATGATGGGGCTACGGAACTGATGGACAGGGGCAAAGCAGTTGATGTCATCTACCTGGACTAACGCAAAGCCTTCGACATTAGGAAGCATAACTTTACTAGGATGATGATCAAACACTGGAACAGGCTTCCTCAAGAGGTGGTCAATGCTCCAAGCTTGTCAGTGTTTAAGAGGCATTTGGACAATGCCCTGACTAACATTTGGTTACAAATAAAAAGTTTTGGTCAGCCCAGAACTGCTCAAGCAGTTGGACTAGATGGTTGTTGTAGGTCCCTTCCAACTGAAATATTTTATTCTATTCTAACACTACATCCTGAATCTACAACAGTTGTTTCTACAGAGCATGGTTTTTTTTAACTAGATATTCATATACAAATAAAAAGGTTGACTAGCATATGAGAACTGTCATCATAGCCACAAACATCATGGTCACTCTACCAAAGTAAGACTTTTACACTGTTACACGAAACACCTAATTTTTCCTCACATCAACTTACATGGAAATAATTGATTGGTTCATTTATCCTTCTGAAAAGCTGTCTCACCCACAGTATCCTTCCTGCAACAGGTGGCATGTTTCGACCAAGGGGAGGGTCATTTTTCTGAATTTGGTAAAGCTACGATAAGAACATCATCATTAAAAGTATAGAGTAAAAAAGTAAACAAATAAATCTTTTGAAATGTTAAACTTTTTTCTTCTGATACCAGAGTTTCTTTCCTCTTCCCAAACAGATCAAATCTGTGTAGACTCACACAACAGATCACTGTGAGAAAAATGTACTGTTTCTCCCTTTTGCTAAGCTTCTGAGATGCACACATTGATACCACTGTTGGTATGTCTCCTGTCTTCATTATCTTATCCCATTTCTTAGCTGGGCTTATGATAGAACCCTGAGTACACCAAAAGCCATTGCAAACCTAGTAGCTGAGCAGCCAGTACTCAAGGCCAAGCCATACAGGTGCACCTATGTAGCTTTGGAGCCATGGGCTGTGAAATCAAGCTGTGTAAGGAAGTGTTGCGGCTTTTCCACCATTAACTGGCAACTCCCCGCAGGAATGGCCTAAGCTATATTGTTAATGGAGAAGTTTTACCTGAATAGAAATGTCAACATTGTTCTTCAAACACATACATCTGACTAATAGCTAACATTTAGGAGATGGACTTGATGATTCTTGTGGGTTCCTTCCAACTCAGGATTATCTACTATTCTATGATAGGCTCTTTTTTACTAACTTCTCATCAATATACACATAGAGACTCCTGGGTACACATCCCATGCTTTTATCTGTGCCCAAGCTGAGGAAGAAAAGAGGCCCTATTCAATAAATGGTGTGGAACAATTAGAAATTAAACATATATTTAAAATGTGCCATTGTTCATACATAAAGGAAAAATGGACTTTCAGGGGAAGATGCAGCTACGCCTCATGTGCCAGGCATGTGCACTCCACAGTGGTTCCCATGGCAACACTGATGGAGGATGGAGCAGAGTGGAGATTCTGCGGCCACGCTCTGTCCTAACATCAGCAGAGATGGGAGCTTGGTGGTACTAGAAACTGATAAGCTGCATAATTGCTACCCTGAGCCAACAGTCTGTCATCTTTTGACAAAGTGATGTCCTTTGTGTAAACTTTGCTCCATTATAACGCATTTTAATACATTTCAATACAAAAACACACCTCCATCTCTAATGCTACCTGCCTCCAAAGTGGTATCACCCCTCTTTGAGCATGCTCCTTGAATTCTTTGTGGTATATACCTTCAAAAGTGAAGGAAGAGAATTTTACACCAATAATAACAAAGGTATGTATGACTAGAGTCACTCAAGCTCCACCTTGAAGGTGAAAAATAGTATAAAATGGCTCAACAAAGGGGGATTACTGGGGGAGGACATCATTGTGGATGAGTTGAGGAAAATTCCATCAGCAGATTACCCTTGACTCCTAGGACTGGTTGACAGGCTGGACCTTTCTTCCTTCCCGACAGGGATGCCTTTGAGTAAGACTTGCACTTCATTAAGTGCTTCCCTAGGAAAATCTGGAATCTCTATACAGAGTTACTTTTAATTTTTTATTTTAATATTTTAAAGCCAGGCTATGTTATTCATAATTTTATTGCACATTTGTGCAACTTACTATTTGCACATGCTTTTGCAGACAGTGTATTTATCACTGGTAATCCATAAGAATCTGTCGCTTTAATAAACTGCACTGTTTAAGTGGCTAATCATAATAGTTTTCTCATTGAATGCAACCAAATCCTTAAGTGTGGCTGTGTTAGTCCATGAGCACGATTAGACTGAAGGTGCATCTAGAGCCGTGATTGTTTAATTTATCAAATGTGACCAGACTGAGAGTGGTAAATTGGGCACCGTTCAGAATCTAAGCCTAGCTGCACCCACCCCCTCTAACATCTGAGGACTCGCTGGAATGCAAGGGGGTTTATCTTTTGCCAAATGGCCTTGCCTTTTAATGTGAGAAATGGCTGCATTATGGTCAAGAAAAATTTGGCCTAAAATTATCACATACCAAATTTGAATTGACAAATTATTCAAACACTTTAGACCCAGTATTGCAACAGGAGCAATTTTTTATAAGAAATAACTTTCTTGGCAAAGATAAAAAACAATCCATTAATATCTAACAAATTGTTACAACTAGACAGTATATTGGTGACATTCTTCAACAGAAGAAAAAGGAGTATCTGCATCCACCCAAATTTAGGCATGCAAATTCATGCCATGACAACACAAAGAGCAGCACTGCTTAAGCAGACACAGAACTCTTCACTTACTAGCATGTCCTCTTTATCACCCTTCATTCTCTGCTCAGAAGAAATTTAAGTAGCTTCATGGTGAAATTGAGAGGAACTGATCTAGATGAAAACCCCTCAGAAAACACCTATTTTTCTTGCTGGGAAAAAGCAGCCAGCAGTGGGGTTATTGATTTCTTAAGCAGGCAGTGCTGCTGGAAATACATTCATCAAATCAAGCAAGTAATTAGAGGTAAGGGGAGTGTCACATAAACTAGACAGGGAAAAGACTGGTTCAGAGTAGTTATGCTAGGCTACAATTTAAAGTCACTGGAAGAATCACTTTCTAGTGAGTGCAGAGTTTACAGATGTTTGGCTCCTTGCATAAACAAGTCATTCATCTGAAAAATGCAAACATCTCTAAATAAAATCTTTGCGTCAGTCTGGTTTTCCAGATTCACTTTATTCTTATTGAAGAAAAATGGACATTTCAAGAGATTTAAATCTTCAGATTAACATGACAAATAGATCAGTTTACTTGACTCTAGAATACTTGTTTCTTTTTTGAGTAGAAAGGGAGTATGGATGTCTAGTTCTGATGCAGATGTTTATTCCAGACATATAAAGTCAGGGTGGAAGAATTCCCCTTTAAAGGTTTAAAGTCAAGTGACATGAACAGTCACCAGAAGTTAATTCTCATTTATGCTACAGTCACAGTACACTGCATAAATCATGGAAAATTACTTTATAATTAACATACGAAATTTACCTACATTTTATATCTATTTTGTCACAGCATTACATAATAACCACTCTTTTATTTAATTGATGGAGGAATAACAAAAAGGATTCTGGGCTTCGAAGTAAAATTGTGATGACGCGTTGCCTGCAAATGCATGTATATTGCATTTGCCTACACTCATGTCTGCTTTCTGTAACAGGAAAATAGCAGTATGATAAATTGAGCACCAACAGTCAGCTAGAGAAGTAGGCCTAATGTTTAAAATTTATTGCAAAGGAGTTAAATACCTTTTCAGTAGATTCAAGTTCTGCTACATAATGTCGAAGAATACAACCAACTGCATGCACTGCTTCTTCTTGAAGGCATGTCAATTTCAGCTCTTGAAACCTGTATTAAAAATTAATAACCAAATAATATTTTTAAATCACAAATAATTTCTTTGTTTTGTTTTGGGGTACATGAACATTGCATAACATCAAAACATAAATCTAGGAAATGCTTCTGGATCTGGGAATGTTTGGGGTTTTTTTTGCTTTGAGAAAACTTAAGCAAGTCGAAAGTTCTGCCCTGGTGGGTTTTCTTATTGCCGTTACCGATGTGGCTTTTTTAGGTTTTTACTTTAGCATCCTCTTGTATATACAAAATAAACTGTAATGAAATTAAGAAACAGGAGAATATATTGATCCCTATAAGAAAGCTAAAAAACCATCTTTTATTATGATTACATGGTGCAGAACACCAATAATGAAAAATTCTTTATTCGGCCCTTTGTTCTAAAATTAGCTGTGTTATTTAAATTGTGCCAATCAAGACTTTGAAGTTACTTTAAAATATTTTAAAACATTAATTACCAATACCTTTGAAGTAACTGAAGTGCATGTTGTGAAGACAAAATTCTCCTGAAACAGGTATGCATAAATGTCTGTATCTGCATCTAAAAATATAAAACTTAGTATAGTTTTCATGGTCATATAATAGCATTTTGATGCTTGATAATTTCTTAGCATAGTATTATTTGAAGTTGCAACTGCTTAAAGCACAAAACAGCAGCCTTTACTAGTCTATGCTTAATGTAATCAACAAACAGCTAGTGTCAGCCAAGTAATCTCTTAAAATGCTACACAACTTTAGCAAAGAATCTAATAACTTATTCAGAACAGTTGTAGCTTTGTTATGCCTAAAATCTAACCATGTGTCTCTAGGCTAATAAACCACCTACATATAAATCGTTCTGTCAGGTCTCTAATTTTTGACATTTTGGCTGCAGAGTGATGATTTTCAGTGAGGACTGTATATTTTACATCTGACTTCAGAAGGGGAAGAAAGAATGGAAAATGCTGCTCTCTGGACAAAAAAACCCAACAAACAAAACACAAGCAAATCCAAACCCCAAAATTTAAGCTCTTTGGAAGAAAATCAATGTAACCTATTCAAAGTCCGAAGTCTCACTAACAGAGGGGGAGATACGAAATAAGTTGTGATGACATTCTTTCCTAAATAAGTTTTAGGTAGCAGTATTACTTACCTCTAAACCTTCAACTTTTGTAAGGAAGTCCACAAAATCCACATCAAAGTCTGGTTTTCGTGGATCAAGAATGTCATATTGTTTCTTTTGAACACTTTGGTAGATATTTTTGAATCCTACTGCCATAATATCTATCCCTTCAATGGCAGACAGACTCAGTGAATTAAAAGTTTGTACCATAGTTATCATCTCTGTAATCTGAAATATAAGTATTATATTCATACTCAGAATGAATTATTTGCTACTTACTCTATAAACTGCAACCTGAGTAAAATAAAATATATAAGAGCCACTTCTCTAATTACTGCATACAGAAATGTGTTGCTTCTGAGCTTCTAAGTCAAGTCTCTTCAACAGAGCATGGTTAATTCAGTTTTCGACATCAGTTCTCACTACAACCCAATACAAAGTAAACTCATCTTCATTTTTCTTGATAGTGAAAGGTTTCTGGTTTACATTCGACTGTTAGATTCAACAGGGTAATAAGAAAAAAGAGTTAAACCACGACGTTTGCACACTGATGACACAGATTTCAGAGAATAAAAAAAGTCCACACATACAGATTAGTATTTATACTACACGATAAAAACATCATTAACTCACAGAATTCCTACCGTCTGATGACTGCCCCATTATTCTCTTATCCCTGTCTGACCTCATTGTGCACCAAGAAGCACTTACTATCTATTTCACTCTAAGACTACTAGAATAAAATCCTTTCATTGGATTAGCAAGCTAAATGTTAAGACCACACAAAGCAGCGAATCATCTGAAGAACTGTCTTTGGCAATAACAGGATTATTAATATCTTTGAACACCATTCAAAAGAGGAAAGTGTGTTATTTTACACATATTTTTAAATCTCCTGAAATAATGATCTAAGTCTAGATCATATAGGTTCTTTCTCTCCCTGATAACACAAAGAAATTGACAATTTCAGAAAGATATTGTGAGGTAAAATTGCCTAGAGAATTGGAATGTCTTACTCTATGGCTAATTTCCCTTAATAAAGAGTTACAAACTCCTTCACCAGATGATTAAGAGCATGTATGTTAACAGGTATCCACCTTGTAAACTGCTGTTGGAGAGGCCTTTCTTGACTGATAATAACAGCACATAATATACTCACTTTTTCTAATCTTCTACAAAAAGCTTCAGATTGTCCAAAAATGTACATTTCTGATACTTTAAATGACTTTTCTCCTAGAGTTTCCAAAATTTCTTGCTTTGTTTCATGAAAGCATTTCTGATATTCTTTCAATAGAAACGTGCAGTCCTAAAAAGGAATAAATACCATATTCATTATGCTATGTGTATGGGTAAAAGACTGCAGAACTCAAACCTACTCTCTTTCCAAAGTGGTTAACTAGCACTGAATCTAGTTTCAGTCAACAGCGGATAAGGACTTACATACAGTGGTTTTCTTTCAGTATGTGTTACAAATATTTGCAACTTACCAACACAGAACAGTACAGTACAGTGAAAGATTTAACACTAGGAAGTAAGTCACAAAAAAATAAACAGGAAAATTTCAGTTCTTCTTAAAGTAAAGAGTGGTTCAAAGGCCAGCAAAAAGCTCTAAAGGAGACATTTAAATATCAAGAAAAGCCATTAGCTCAATTAAGAATGGTCAGACAGACTGTCCCCTGGGTAAAAATGGAATTTGGCATAACAGTGCAGTCTGCCTAGAACTCCCAGGAGACTTCAAGGAAACTTTGTGTATGCTGACAAGAGCTCAAGTGAGATTGAAAAATAATCTTTTTCAGTTGATTTCTGACTTAAATTACTCAGACTTTATCAGATGTAAAAATAATAAATGGTAAGAAGTGTAAACTCTAACTCTGTAATCATTGGGATACAAAATCTTCTGTCAGCTCTTGAAAAAAAGAAAGCAGATTCTACCACAATATACTGGCAGTCATCAGATTGTCTGAATATATATGTATATACAACAATTGTTTGTGAATTACGGGAAATGAAAAAAAGTACTAATTGAAAGGAATTTTCAGATATTCAAGAATATATATATATTATACATATAATCTATATACCAGAACAAAGTCTGATCACCATGATTAGAAACTGGGCTTATATTTCTCTCAGAATAATGAGAGTTTATTTGCTGTATAACAAGATGACAGTAAAATAGACAAATTATCAGAATCATATCATCCTGAAAGGTCAGAGAAGATATCTGTCGGAGGGATGGTATGGCCCGGCACAAGCAATCCACAAAGTTCCTCGATGGTGTGGAAGACAACTTTGCGAGGAGACCTCATAGCTGCATTCCGGTATCTGAAAGGGGCCTACAGGGATGCTGGGGAGGGACTCTTCATTAGGGACTGTAGTGAGAGGACAAGGGGTAAGGGGTTAAAACTTAAACAGGGGAAGTTTAGATTGGATGTAAGGAAGAAATTCTTTACTGTAAGGGTGGTGAGGCACTG
>JANRGW010003184.1:0-12356 GCA_024733675.1 Psilopsiagon aymara | reverse complement strand
GAAGAAATCCTTTACTGTAAGGGTGGTGAGGCACTGGAATGGATTGCCCAGGGAAGTTGTGAATGCTCCATCGCTGGTGGTGTTGAAGGCCAGGTTGGACATAGCTTTGGGTGATATAGCTTAGTGGGAGGTGTCCCTGCCCATGGCAGGGGGTTGGAACTAGGTGATCTTAAGGTTCTTTCCAACCCTAACTATTCTATGATTCTATGATACATTCAATACATTTTCTTCCGTACCTCTGGAAATAAATTTTAAAGGACTGAAATTCTACATCTTTCTGGATAACATAGGAAGTCAGCAGCTGAGGTCTAAGAAAGGAAAAGGCGGAAACTGGATCAGCATTAGCAATCAGTAACCCCACAGTTAGAAATATTTTGCCATGGTGTATTGCATATGCTTAGTTTGTTCTTAATATGTCACCATCAGCTGAAGAAAAGGAAGAACTTCTTTGCAATGAGCTTTCATGGTATACTGAAGAAAACTTGAAAGGAGTTACTACTAAACAAGTGGGTGTCTATTCAGATGCCAGGTCCCCCATGGTAGAGGAAGATGGTACTATATCAGATATGATAAAGAGGAAGGAATGTGGATAGGCAGGATGACAAAATTCCTTGGTGACACATATGGTGAAGATGACAATTTCAAGGTCAGTGACAGACTACCCTGATAAGGCCATTCTAATTTCAACAAATGCCAGGGGGCTAAAAAAATAGGAAAACACTCAAAGCATCACAAAATAAAACAGCAAAGAGAGGTGAAATACTTGATACATATTGATATGGGCTTCCTTGTGCATACTGATAATCAATAGGTTTAAGAGGTAAATAATAAAATACCAAAATACAAACCTTAATTTTTCCAATGACTATTGATGTCTCCTGATCCCAGACACGTGTCAAGCCACTATTTGTAATATATGCTCTACAGGATGTTACCATTTGATTTGTAACCTAACACAGACAAACGAAAACAAGTAGGTTTCAAGCTTACAAGTTGATATGCCTATTTTGCAAAATCTAACAAAATTCCCACATGCCTGTCTTCGTATTATCAGAGTTTGGATAAATTTCAATAATGGCAATAAGAGTGGTTAATATATGTAATACACATGACAAACACCCTCAGGAGAGAACATCCTACTTAACCACAAAAATCCAAAGTCTGTAATGACAGAGAAAGAGAGGAGTGAATGCAGATACAGAAAACATACTTCAGAGAATAGCTACAGGTAGATAATCTATTTTGGCTACTAAATAATGTGAACAATTCAAAACAGTTCTGACATTACTGTGAGATTATTGTAAGCAGGTCTTAAGAATTCCTAACTGAATAATGACTGACAACTATGGCACCAAAGGCAGCCTCACACCGTAATACAAGAACTGGAGAAGCTGCAGATAGGACCTCTAGCATCACCTCTCATGATCTTTAAATGGAAGCAAACACTAAGAGGGACCTCAAGCCACTGGATTAGAATAGAGCTTTTCCTTTGCTATTTCTTTTCTACAACTTCATGTAAGCAGCTTGTTATTAGTCTCCGTAGTAAAATGCTCAATGACTTAGACTATTACAGAGACTATGGCATTCTTCACTACACAAACATAAAAAGTTATGTAACAGACGATATAAACATTGCTGCATAATCCATAACTAAGATCTGATGACGGCAAACCAGCCAAAGCCACGCATAAATATAGCCTCACAAAAGCACATAACAAAGTGCAATGAGAGTCTACTATGAGTTTCCCCTCTGTGTTTACCGGAGTCTTGCAGTTATGTAGGATTTCTTTCCTCTAAAACCATTACAAAAATAATCTTCCTGCAGTGAATACCTGGATTCCACAAAAGACACTGGTATAAATACCTAGATGGTCTTAATTTTCTGTTTAAGGTGGCAAAGTTTATGAACTGAGATTTAATTAACTATTCAAGTATGACTTGCTTCTGAAAACAGGAACTTTTTGTCTTTCACACCTTTTGGAGTAATAACCTAGACAGACTGATGGCCCAATTAAGTCTCCAAGGCAGATAGTGAAAGAATCTTTTTGGATTCAGTGATATAGGAAACAACTGAGCAGATTAATTCAGATCCAAAGATTAAGTCAGAAGATAAAAAAAAAAAATAAATTGATTTTGCTGAACCAAGAATAACACCAAAGTTCTTTCTAGAAGACAAATCTCTGATCCAAGTTCAATCTTCTCCTGACAAACATACTTAATTTTCCATGCAGACACCCACTATTATTTACCATTTTTCAACAAATGTCCTACTGATTTAAACAAAATGAGTTTGTTTCCTGAAAAAAATCGCAACATTTTTATAATGAATATTATACCTAATATGTTTACCTTTATAAACAATGATGTCATTCTCTCAGAAGTATTGTAATATCTTGAAACACGGTGAATCATTCGTATAGCATTTACCAAGTTTGGTATTCCATATGTCATTGACACCTTAAAGTGGAGATTTTAGAAAAAAAAAATTAAATTCTAGTTGCTATAGAAATATTTCTATATAGAGAATATAGAAATGTAGCAACTATATTTCTAATCTATTCACAACTTCTAAATTACATTTTTCCCTAAATCACATGAACCAATCTTCAAAATGCCATGGCATCTTACCAAAAGATTTTGTTTTAAAAAAAAAATAAATAAACAGCCCAAAACCCAGCAGCTAATCACACTCAATATATTTTGATAATTCATTATCAGGGACTTATCCGAGTTGCAAATCTCAACATCAAGAAAAAGTAATTTTGATTGTCACCCCTCAGAGAAGCCAAGCTTATGGAATTAACTTCTGGCTGCATAAAGCACACTAGTACTGCGTATAGACACAGCAGGCATTTGCATCTGGCAGAAGAGTGTGAAAGAAAGGTATAAAAACAACCCTCAGTGTCCATCACCCCACTTCCCAAAATGGAATCAGAAGAGTCTGAGTCTACTGATTTTCTTTTTTAATTCTTCACCAAAAAAAACAAAACCAACCCAAACTCCTGCATAGTGGACTGTATAGAGATTCAAAGCCACAACTTAAACATCCTGTCAAAATTTTCATATAGCAACCCACTTCAGCTACAAATGTGACTACATGTGATACTTTATTCACTAAATGCTGTATTTATGCACATACTAAATATCATATTAAATCTGCATTTAATCCATTTCCAAACCCCTAATATTTAAAATACTTTTCAACATCAGATATCAAATTCAACTCAATCCAAAATGTAGTTTTTTATTAAAACATAATATATTTAACTTGTATATAATTATTTTCAAGTTGAATACCATAGAAAATCCTACCTAAATTATCTTGATCTCAGGAACAATGTTTTAGGAGATGAAACAAAAATACAAATGTATCAACATTTTCCCCAATTAAATCAAGAACTATAGTTAACTATCCTGTATTAGTAACATAATGAACTTTTTAATGCATTTCCAAATGTCTGTCTATGTTTTAAGATAAGAAAAGTTTTATCTTCACAACACCTACAAAGCAGCTCATCACTACGGCCTAGTACCTGGCACCCTCTAGTGATGCTCTGAAAAGCTGAAGATAAACAGTTTAGTAAAACTACTCCTTTTTCTCCCCTCTTCTACTACTCCATGCAGTATCAGCTTTATGTCGTAGAGTATCACAGTCTTTTTGCTTCCCCCCAGTTAAAATTCTGTAGTAGGATCCTAAACTGCCAGAATACAGAAGAAACTCAACACTTCCTGACAGAGGACAGGAGGCATATAGAATGAAACATGGACCACTAAAAACTATAGCAGAACATGCAACTTTTCCTAGGCTATTTCCTCCTTCCATCCTATTCTGCAACCAACAAAGAAATTTATATTTCTTATAATAATTAATTGTTAATACACATGGGCAACCAATTATTTAATTTCTGACTAGCTTGTTCTTCTGCAAATAGAAGCACCTAATACTGCTTTTAATACCAAAATATTATTTTACTCATTTGGGACCTCATTAGATTCATTATTTTCTACATATCGAATTTTTGGTACTTAGGTTACAGCTGGGTGATTATTCATTGACATATGGAATTTTCATTGAAAGAAATATTTTGAGACTCATGTACTATAAAATACGTACCTGTTTTAGCTCATACTAAAAATAATACTGGCAGCAGGACTGACTTACTAAGAAATCATACGTATTTACATTTAATACCTATTTTAACATATCCTATTTTATGTAATGCACAATAAACTAACGCTTTAACATTTAGCTCAACAGGTTTTTGGAAAAAAACCCAGAAGAAATAGAAAGCAACATGAGAAAAATTCAAGCAAATACAAACAAGATCTCTTTTCCTCTGGGCATTCTATGCAAATACCTAAACTAGGCTTAAAAAATGATGAAAGACATACTTACAAGGTCAGAGTTATAAAGGGGCTGACAAACTTTTTCAAGTATGCCTAAGTATTTCACATTATCTTTTGCTTCATTTGCTGCATCTGTGATTCTGGCTTCTAATTCTCGCCACATCTAAAGGGGAAACAGTACTGTAAAAAAACTCAAACTGTATCTTAAACTTGCACTGATTTGATAGAAGTAAATCTTGGTAAATTGATTTTTAAAATGCACTGTCAAACCAGGCAATGAAAGTTACTTTCATTTCTGATAATTTTGTCTGAATGTCTTGCTCTTTCTCTTAGTATATTATGCACACCAGAATCATACCTAAATTTTCCTCTATACTTCTCAGGAAACCTCTATAGGATGCAATGAAACAACATAAATATTGCAAGCTTTGTCCACTACAGCAAACAACAACATTAAAAAAAAAAATTACCTGCAGTATTTCAGAATGTGTGACATTCAGCACATTAATGACAGCTTTGCAGTTTGGTCCTTTGATCTGCTCAATAATAGAATTTAATTTAGCAGACATACATTTCCAGTGCTGTAGTTCAGTCAGTGGACCTGAATCATCAGCTTCTCTCCCCATCTGCTTACTCTCAATCAGAACCTACAACCAATTTGGAAAAAATAAAAAAAAAAATCCAAATGTCTACTACAGATAACAAACAAATTATTATAAAAGAGAAATGAAACACTGAGGATGCTAAAAATGAACATATTTGCAGTTATAGATACATGAAAAAGGATACTTTTTCCAAACTGGAACCAAACTTAATTATATTCTAAAACTGAAAAGAAGGAAACTAATATGCATGTTTAACTGATGCCATTAACAGGGTGAATCTTCGCATATATCCATATATTTCTTTACTCAGAATATATGGATGACATACTCTAAATATAACTTCACACGTAAAAACCTTGAACTATTTCAACAAAAGCATTACATATCAAAGTCAAAACCGTATTCATTTGTATGTTGAGAAATGCATTATATGTCTTCTACATTTTTATTCTTGTGAGCTAAAACCACTAAACATAGTATACCTTTATAAGTATAGCATGTTCCAGTCTACACAGACTGTGTACTTTGACAAAGGGTTCTGTGCTTTATCACAGAAGTCTCAGATGCAAATTTCTGAGACCTTACCTCACTGGAAGATTTACGCAGGATAAATGCCCTGCTGGGCCTGGTCAAAGATCTTCTTAAGAGCAGTATCACATACCATGACTGGCAGCAGAAAATTAACAGGTAATATGTGTAGAGTATACCCAACTGCATACAGAGGGGTCCTCACCAGTGTTACAACTCCTGCATCTTTCTGTTCTCTTCTTCTTACTACTTGTGTATCAGCTGTTCAGAAACTCTTATTCTTCCTAGACTGTGAGTTCGTAGGGCTTATGGACTACCTACTTATGCACAGAAGTGAAGCACTTGTCTTACTCAGGTGGTAATGCAGCTGAAGCCTTCACCTAACTCCAGGTAAGTCTCATATAAATATCTATCTCTATTCATACTGAAGTGTTAAAATAACAACCTACCTGCTCAATTTGTCTATACCATATCATAAGTACTTCCTCTAGCTGGTGAACCTCATCAGAATTGTTAGCTGCAGCTGCTACTTTCTCAAAGGACTGGAATTTAGCAAAATTAACGTAATCTATTATTTCCAACTCAACAGTTCCTTCAATGCTTATCATAGCCCCTGGGATTAAAAAAAAAAAAAAAAAGAAAAAAAAAAGAAATGATTGCAATGCCAAACCAATTAAGACTTTCAAATTACTTTCTACCTATGTAAGCAATCGAAATTTGGGAGTATTCTGCAGTCACTGTTATATCAACATAACATCCATTTTACTGGACTCATATAAAGTAGAAAATTACTATATATCTGGTGTTTCCTCCTAAAAGCAATGTATCATTATTTTTTTCAGTAAATAATCTATCCATGTATTTATTATGCAAGTAATTGATCATTTAATTCTTCCTTGCAGAATGTGAAAAGTTCTATACCTATATGCTACAGCCTTTAAATGGAATTTCTTACGCAGAATTCCTCTAGTTTGGCTACTTCCTAAATGCAATGCTTACCCTCTAGAAATGAAATGTATCTCTTAATTGTTTCCACGAAGTTCTGTTTGGTTTTTGTATCCTGTTTCCTCTGACTTAAAGCGCCCCAATCAATTGTTTTGAGGATAGCGGGGAGAAAAATCTTCTGTATCATATTCTCAACTCCACGTAGGAGTCCTTCAGTGGCATCCAAAAAACCAAAGGATATATCCTATATTGTAACCAAATGATTGTTAATAATGCAGTCATTTAGGATTGAAAGAGTCATATAAAATCTGTGTATTTTTTTTTTTAAAAGGCACTCCAACGTGCCAATAAAAACTCTAACTTAAGGTGACTAAATCTTTTCAAAACAGTGATACCCACCACATGACCATAAGATTATGTTTTCAGTAAAAAAATGCAAGCAAACAATAATTTAATTCAGTTATAAAATGCTGTCAGGTTACATTTTCATCATTTCATTGTTATGTCATAATTTTAGTTATTTCCCTATCACACAGAAGTTTGGAAATTTTAAAACAGTACACAACAATTAAAAATATTCTAAATGTCCCCATCTACCATTAGGAACTGAGTAACGAGATACAAGTAGCAAAAATGCCCCGAATGTACATGTCTGAAAGTACATTAGAAGCTATTACGTAACTGAAGGTATACTGCTATGGATCAGACTAAATTATTGTCTACTCCCCAAAACTAAACTTTACAAGTTATGACTATATTTAATATTCCAACATTTTAACTGTCCTTTAAATCAGCAAATCTTAACATACTTCATGTAGCAAACTTCCTAAACATATGCTCATCACTTCAGCAACGAATTTAATGGAAGAGTACTATTTATGACCACTACCGAGACTCTTGATAAAGACAGATCTTATCTCTTACTTCTAATAGTGCTTTACTCTTTTCTTAGCTTCCAAAAGGAATAAAATATTTTTAATATAAAGTATATAAATGAATAATGGCTTTTCTGTCTGAAGAATTTAAAATTATATTAATTAGAAGATACATGTACAGGACTGATTCTAATCAATTTACAATCCCCTCAGCACAAGTATTATGATGTGCAGCTATAACTGAGAACAAAGCCCATGCTCATCTAAGAATTTGTTTTGTAAAGCAGAAAAACTCATGCTACATAATCTATAGATAATAAATGTGCATTTCACGCATTCAATGACGCATAAAATAAAAAGGGGCAAGTAAACTTTTCCTCTCCTGGTATTTGCAATAAAGTCTTCTCAGTGAGTCCTTCTATCTTAAAGATTTTGATCACATCTAAAATGTACTTAGCAGCTTCAACTCTTCAAAAACAGCAAGGAGAAATTAACCTAAATGCTGACTTCTTTAGCAAGAGTCCTGCAAAACATTGAATTCATAAGATAGATAGCTTGAGTATTTGCTGAAGTAATAAAGCTACTCACTGTCTACCCAAAAAGAAAAGCAAAGAGCATGATAATAGCTTAACATTCAAAAAAAAGTTACCAGAAAGTTTAGTTATATGACAGTAGTGAAACAAATAATGAAAAAAAAATAGCTACCTTTAAAGTATTTAGGTTTATTAAATGTATGAAAGAATACCTCGTGTATAGTTTTTACATTTACAGGGTTGTCATTCTTGAAACGAACAAAAAAAAAGCATTTTCCTATGAAATTTTCTGGTGTATCATCCACATAAAATTGCATCATTTTACTTCCTTTTGCAACTTCTGGAATTGTCCGACCGCATTCTGAAAAGCATTTAATACGTTACTACTTATAAAAGCAAGGATACTATAAAATAATTAAATCAGCATAGTGAAATAAAATTCAACATAGAAATATTTATTTTCTGCTTTTCTAAGAGAGCCAAAACCAGCAGAATTCATGGCTGTAATGAACCACACATTTAAAAATCTACACCAAACATGTAACGTCTTACAAAGCAAACCTGAGGCATTGTACTGCATTGAAATGGGAATTTGCTCAGGCCCATCATTCAGGGTTAACTTGCTGGTGACTGAGGTACTTTGTTTATTCACATGCACCCTATGACACAAGATGTCATGCCTAAGCAAGAAAATAAGAGACTATGAAATACCTCAGGGCCTCTGAGGATCATTGTATACAATTTGATCATTTTATATAAATTGGTAAGGGAACAGCATGTTGATTGCTTTGATCATCATTAGGGTTTTTAAACATTACATTCTAATTCTCTACTGATCATGTGAAAATGAAAAAATTTCAAATATATATTTATAATAAATGCAAATTCACACAGGCTTTATCAAAGTGCTTTCTAATGAATGGGGGCATATTCCTTGTAAGAAAAAGTTACAGTAAATTTAAAATTTTAGAAGACCTTTTCTTTTCATAGTTTTCTTTCCAAGAATGGCAAAAATTGACTGAATTTTTTATAAACAATTCAACTTGAAGCAAACATTTAAAATATGAATTGTCAGTCCTCATTGCAAAAGGCTGCAAAATTACAAAAAAGCAAAAACCAGGTTTTATTCTGAGAAACATTAAACAAAATTATATCTGCCTGTGTTAACATCATTAAAAAATTACCTATTCCTGGTGCTTCTCCTTCTTGATAGAATATTTTTAATGATTTACTTCCTTTCTTGGCAAAAAAAGAACTAAAGGCTTTCAACTGCGAAATCAAAAAGTGAATACTTGTTACTCAAAATATTTTTATGTACCTTTAAGACAAGTGAAAGTAATTTGACCATTCCAGTGTTAAAAGTTTTAGTAGCATGTAATGTTTATCCTTAATTATTGTGAGGAGTTACAAACCAACATAATAGTTATTTCAAATATTGCTTTCAAATAGTGAGCTTGCTCACAAAGGTGGCCTAGCTCCTAATAATGCTAATGTTTATGGTCTTCTCCAGTCATGCAGAGGCACTGAAGGATATTCTGTCACTCACAGAGACCTGTAAGTCTTGAGTATCAAATGAAAGTCAACTAGTTGTAAGAGACTTATAAATACACACAGCAGATTTGCAGGACTTGATATACCCTGCTACTGCTACTCTACCCCTAAATGTAAAAGATAATTTGTAAGAGGAGTACATCACACTTAAGGATTTTAGTGTGAAAACATAAATGGTGTTAGGAAAATGAGCAACACCCAAGTGGGGCAGTATTTAAACTTATTCTTTTGAGAAGACAATGTTAATATAAAAGAAGTAAAAGCAAGCCAGCTATAGAAATGCATGCTGTGATTTCATTTTAGTTATTAGGTAATAGTGAATAACAGGGTTAAAGCTGAGAAAAGTACAGAAAAAAGCCTCCCAAAATTCAAAAAAAGAAAAAATGGTAAACTGCTGACAGAGCAGTGACAAAAATCAGGAAAAGATTCACTATTACAAAAAGCACTCCAACTTGAGAGGAAGAGAAAGTGAACAGTAACTTTTGGCCTTATATGATTTTACACAGGATGCAAGACATGAGCTGTTTCTGTGTCTACTGCCTCTGCAAATAGCTTTCAGTCCACATGGTACAAACATTCACTATCTGAATACACAGACAGGCTAATGCTCTAAAGAGTAAAATTTTAGTCATGGATGTCAAAGACATGACATGTATTTGGAAATATACTAAATGACAATTTGTTAAAGGACAATGTTGACACAGCCTCAGCAGCCTAAACTGAATATGAATAAATTAAAACTGGAAACTGGAAAATTTCCAACCATAAAAAGTTTTCAGATGGTCCCAGTGACAAGACAGGGAAAAAAAAAAAAAAAACAAAACCAACAAAAAACCCCATCTAAACCCAAAACAAAAACAAACAAAAAAAAATGGCCTAAGAACCCAAAGATTCTCAAGTGTTTGGATTAGTCAAACTGCAAAGAACAGCAATTTTACATGAAGTTAAGGTGATCTAAAACTATTTACCATTTAGCAACTGTTAAAAAGGGAAATGTTAGTTGATTTTCAACACTTAAAGCATCTCTATTTTGTGTAAGCATATCAACAAGCATATAGGAGAGACTCACCGAAGGGGCATCCAAAATCATTTCTTCCACAGTTTTTAAGTCTAAACCTAGCCTGATACTGAGAACTTCAAATATGTAATTATAGGAAGCATCAACTTTTGCTTTTCGATTTTCTCTTGCTTCTTTGCATTGAGCCTAAAGCATTAAAAACATCTTTCAAGTTAAAAATACACAGAGTGACCACAAGAGTGACCTGCTGCTTAACTTGTAACTAAAATCTGTCTTGTAGACTACTTAACTGCCCTGCTCTTAAAAAATCTCTAAATTTTCAGAGATTAATGTAAGAATGAATTATTAAGAATTATTATAAAATGCAAAGTCAATTCTGAGGGTATGTCAAAGAAAAGCAGACATTAAATATACTACAACTAGATCTTAAGATATTTTTGTGAAATGTTAACTGGTTCACAATCAATATTTCAATTTATTATACTAATCCAGAAAGGTCACAACACCAATTTAAAACCAAAGCATCTAGAGTGGGTAAATATTTGCAGGAACTAAGCTGGGCACAGCTCTGTTTCAGGATAAATTATTCATTTAATATTTCCTGTTTCCTTTCTCTGTTACTTTAAAATAAAACCTTAAAATCCTACAAACACTGGAAACAAAGACTCATTTTCTACTAGAAATCATTTAATAAAAGAACTGAGTATAAACAAAAAAGAAAGAAAAAAGAAACAACAAATACAAACTGAATACAACAAACAACAAACACAAACTGAGAAAAGAACCAGAAATTTATTTAAAGACCTATGGTTGAATACTAAACCTGCTTTTCTTTTAAAATTTCTTGCAAGGACAGAGATCCACCAGTGCTCCACCGAAGTCTAGACAACTTTTGGCTTGCAGCAGAAAAAGAGTCTGGGGAAGAGGAAAAGCTTGCTAGGTTTTGACTAAGGCGAAGAGATCTGGCTGTAGTATCTTCTAGCATAGAACTCTCTGCACTAGGAATAGGCCTAGCCCCTTCTCCAGAGTTTGAATTTTCTCTGTATCTCTTTTGTGCCCCCTCCATCTTGAAATCTGAAATACAAAATAAAAACAACAAACCAAAACCATTTACAACAATCCAGATTTTTCAAGTCTATTTACAAACATATAAACTTAAATTTGTTATTCAGTGTGCTCAAATCTACACACGGATTGAGGGACTAGTCTTAAAGCATTGTAATCACTAAAGTGATACCTGAAGTCCCTACTTCAGGTCTAATTTTTCCTCAAAAAGTAGGTTGTTCAGTTTCACAGGGATGTTATAAGGGAGAAACATTTTATGAAACAAATGTTGAGATATACTATTAAGGTCATACCTAGGATAACAGCTAAAACAAAAGCACAGAAATCACTATTCTATTCAGAGTACTATTACCATAAGGATTAAAACAATCATCAAGAACTACCAAGTAGTTCTTAGGAAGCCTTAGGGCAGCCTACTGTACATGTAACTGTGTTATATACTGTCTTAGATGCTATTGCCTGATTCAGGATATAGAAAATCAGAAGCGAGGCACATATGAAAAGGCTGTTGGTGCGGTACTATTAGCTCCTTATTCTTGCCCATAATTAGCTAAGTGAGCACAGTTCTCTGAACTCTGGCATGCAAAAACCTGTTACAGAAAATGTTAATCTCTTTCTTGAAGTAAAAAAACTAAGAAAAAAAAAAAAAAAAACCAAACAAACAAACCTTAGCAAAGTCACAAAAAATGGAAAATTTTGAATTAAATTAATTCATTCCTTTCTTTTCCTTCATGTTTATCTGACTGGCTTAGTCAACTCCAAGGTTGACAGGGGCACTTTCTACCTCAACATTCAACCTGGAATACGTTGGTGACTAATCTGCTTGCATTTGAACTGGTTCTCTGGCAGCTGATACTTTCTCCTAAAGCCCAAGGTGAGAGAGGTGGGA
>JANRGW010003180.1:0-80561 GCA_024733675.1 Psilopsiagon aymara | reverse complement strand
ACCTCCGCCGTGCCTCGCGGCGCTCTGCGGGCGGGCCGCGCCTTCGGGCCTGTCGCCTTCAGCCTTTCCCGCTGCTGCTCCGCGGGCTCTCTGGCAGAGCGGTGCGGAGGCTCTCATGCCTGGGTTTGGTTCTGCCCTTTCCCCTGGGCTGCTGAGCGTGGCTCTGGTTAGATTGGATACAAGAAAGAAGTTCCTTACAGTGAGGGTGGTGAGGCGCTGGCACAGGTTGCCCAGAGAAGCTGTGTGTGCCCCATTTCTAGCAGTGTTCAAGGCCAGGTTGGACAGGACTTCGAGCAACCTGGTCTAGTGGAAGGTGTCCCTGTCCCTGTCAGGTGGGTTTTAAGGTCCCTTCCAAGCCAAGCCATCTATGATGCTGTGGGACTGCTGTGGTGTAAGGTCTTGCTGCTGGGGGCCTGGTTCAGGACCTGTCATCTTGAGTAGGGACAGCAGTATTGTTCTGAAGTGCCTCAGTATAGGTATGTTGGGTTGAATTTCACCTGCTTTTACTTTTGCTTCTGTAAGGCCTTCTGGAGTTTTTCAGTCAGCCCTTTCTCTTTCAATTTTGAATGTCCCAGCATTACTGCCAAACTTCGTCGTTTGTTGTTTGTTGGCTTCATTTCTCTGTATACTTACAGAAACTAAGATTTGTAGCTTCACTTGTGGCTCAGACCTGAATGGGCACTTTGCTTTTAATTTCTTGGCTTTGGTTCTTCTAAATGCATTTGTCTTTAATGTTCCTATGGGCTTCTGAGTGTTGCGCTCATTATAGCTAAAAGATCCATAGTCTGTCATGAGGCTTATATAGATGTGGATATATTCCATGGTCTTCATTCCCATAACCATTCTGTGATCTCATAATTCACAGAATTGACACGTTCAGGTTTTCTTCCGTGTATAAATGTTATGATTTGCCATGTGCAGTGTGGACGCCGTCCATGGCATATTTGGAGATGGGAGAGTATTTTTGGGATGTGTTTCTTGCTGTTGCTCTCTGTTCAGAGTTATTGGTATCCTTTCTCTTTATAAACCATAGTGCTTTGCTTATATTTTGAGGATCTGTTGAAATAAGATCTTTTACATGTGTCTGTCAGGAGACACTGTATCTTAGTGCACGTGTGATGTGACTATACAGAAACTGGTTGTTAAGAGCTCGCTTGAAAGAAACTTATTTTCAACTGTGATCTAAATTCTTTGTGTCTTTTTTGCTACTCTAAAATTGCTTAATTTCCAGTGTATTTTTAAATCACTTGTAACCAGCGTTTCAATGCCAGTTTCCCACATGAATGGCCTTCGAAGAGATCTGTCCTTGCTGTCTTCTCATCTCACAAAGATTAAGAGTGTTGCCTTCATTTTCTATCTATATCAATACTAAAAGCCACGAAGTATTTACAATTCTAGTAAGGCTGTAGACTTGCCTACAGTTTAGTCTTGTCACATGAGCATACTGCACCAGTAGTGTGGCTAATATTACAAAATAATATAGAAGCATAGAATCAAGTAGGTTGGAAAAGACCTTCAGGACCATCAAGTTCAACAATTATGCCAGGACTGCCAAGACCATTACTGAACCATGTCAGTAAGGTTCTCATCTGTGTGGTTTTTGAACACTAACAGGGACAGTGATTCCACCCCGTTTCCTGGGAAGCATGTTCCTATAACTGATCATAATATAGGTGTGTGTATATGTACATATATATATATATATACGTATCTGTTATTCTGAGACCTGATCAGTGTGTCTGGTGATGCTACACATACAATGAGCCCAAATAAGGCACTCCCTGACTTTCTAAGACAGTTAAACTTTGTAACAGCATGGATTTTTTGAAATTTTTTTTTGATGTTATCCTGGCTCAATAAGCAGTATAGCTGTAGCAGGTTTTATACATGCGTATGTGCAGTTGTGCTAAAGGAATTCTTTTAAGGTGTTGGTGCAAGTCGGCTGAAACTTCCTAGGTACATGCCAAACCACAGATTACCATTAAACTCTTACAGTCTAATAACATGTTCAGACAAGATCAAGCTTGTGGGTCATTGAGTTGCCTCTCTTCCCAATCCCCAAGCTGATTTCCTTTTTGTTTTAAAGTGTCCTCAAGTCTGAGATACTTTTGCTAGTACCCAACTTAGGAAAGTATTGATATATTAAAAAAGCAAGAGGGCAGCTTATGCAGACTTTCGCTGTTTTAACATGCTCAGTGGTTCAGAATATGCCTACAAGACTGTTACAGTACCATTGGAAACCCATCAGTTCTAGGTAAACTTGTAGCTCCAGAGAAAGGAATTATTATTTACTGAATCTCAGTGTGAACTCACAGATCTGTGTAGGGACAGAAATGGTGTCTAGTAAAAAAAAAAATAAAAGTATGGCTTATAGAAAAGACAGCATGTTAAGGTTATGAATTGGAATAAGCTACAGATATGTTCACAACTTTTCCATAGGTTTTTGCGGTTAGATCCGGTGGAGCTACGGGAGTTGTTGTTAAAGGTTTGGAGGATAGAAACCCTATTTCTTTCAGGTAAGACACCTTCATCTTTGCTGCCTTGGGATCAATTCTGCAGTCTTAAAATTGTGTGGTACTTAGGCCTTATCTACTGTAATTCAGGCAGAAAACTTGTAAGTTAGTTGTGGTCATCTTCTGATTTTTTGTTCTTGAACATAATCTTGCAGTTAAGATGGCATGCTCTGCCCTCATGAATTTATAGCTGCCTGTATGTGTGGGCTAGAAGACTGGAGGTTATTAGGCCGTGACTTCCTTTTTTAAACAGCAGTGTTTTAGTAAGACATGCTATATATGTGGGAAGAGTATGGGGATTCCTACAACAGCAGTGACTTATCCAAAGATGCAAATTAAACAAAATGAAATAAACTTAAATGAATTTCATGCCTGTGATTCAAGCACGGTGTTTCCAACATGTAGGTTTCGTGCATCCTTTTTCTTGTTTAACCTAAATTGGCTTTTTTAATGTCTTCCATTTCTTGTGGAAGCGTTTTATTTTGCAGAATCTGGCCAACAATACTTTTCAGTGAAACTTTTGCCTTTAGAAGACTGTTTTATATATGCCTTTAAGAGCAGTAGCTCTTTGATCTCTGTCCATATGTAAGGAATTATTAATTTATTTGCAAATTAGTTCAGATATGGATGAAGCAATTTGTAGTCAAGGTGTGTTTACTGCAATCTGTCAGGAATAATATGGGGACTGTCCTGAGAGTTGCCATTTTTATTTGACTACCCTTGTCACAAATCCTGAGAGGTGAAAATACTCGGTGAACTTCAGGAGGTTCCACAGTTTTCCTGCTTCACTAGCTCTCTGTCTGGACTTAATAACACATACTGGAAGTAGAACTACCTCATTCATGCCAATTGTACTGATGCTTGTTTGGTAAAAATACAGTATTTTTTTTAATGGTATGAAAACAGCTTCACTCTCCCTCTAACATCAGAAATTCTTGTAGATGATGTGTCCTAATGGGGAGGCACATAGGCTCCTACCGTCAGTTAGTGGTAGCTCTGGAAGTAAAGGAGGTGACTGCAGGATCTTGGCAAGTGTCACAGGACTCCAGACTTACTGGGACACAACTGAGAACTCAGGTTTGAATGCTCCCACAGTTGTCCCAACTCTTCATCATAGGCCAACAGAGCAGAATGTTTGTGGACTGGTTCAGGTGCTAATTCAGGACTTCTGAAGAGTGGACTGTTGTTATCTTCCAGTCTGAATTTTGAATCCTGTACTTGTCAGGCAGTGCTCATAAGTTGTATTCAAAAGCATTTGCATTACGCTTTTTTTCCTTTCTCTTTTTGAGGGTGTAGTACAGAGATCTGTAAGAAACTATTTTAGGCAGTATTTCCGTAACTTCTGTCTCTGTAGGATGGAAGACAAAGGAGAAGTGAAGTGCATCAAGTTTTCCTTGGGGAACAAGATACTGGCTGTACAGAGAACTTTGAAGAGTGTGGTAAGAAACCTGCGCTGTACAGATAGGGAATTGGAGCTGAAAGTCTACTTGCAGTACCTAAGTAGAAGCTCAGACAAATGTTCAGGAGGTCTCATGGCTAATGACAGCTGCAGTGAAAATTCCTCTATCATCCTGAGAGGCTGAGCAGGCAACACTGTTGTTTTGCTAGTGTCATCCTTTAAGAAGAGGTGTGGGGGGAGCCAGCTTCTATAAGGACTTTCATATCAGGGGTGAAGTGGAATACAGCAAGTCATGATTATCTTCGTTATATCCAAAAGAATGTGAAAAATGTGTTAACTATTCTCTTGTACCTATGTATGTATCTTCTCTGTGCTTTGTCATTGCTAATACACTTCATGGGTGTTTTTGCAGGATTTTTTGAACTTTATTCCAGATAGCCCTCAGCTAGAGTATACACAGGAATGTAAGGTAAGTTAAAGGTGCCAAGCTTATATGCCTAGGTGAATCTCTACTATATTGGTGGCCTCTACTCTACAAGAGAACTAATTGAGATGCCTCCCAAACACTGACATTAAATAAATATGTAGCCACTGCTGCCTATCTGAATTAAAGTAAACAAACAGGTATTAACAGTACCAGAAAAACCTTCCTGGTCCAGTCACTGTAATTCTTTCCTAGAAGGGACTGGAAATGCTATGACAACAAATGCTGAGGCAACAATTGTCAGGATTTGGGAAAGAGAAGAGGCAAAGTGCTGATGATGGAGAAACAGCAGACAGTAATTGTACTAATGCCAGATAGGTAAATGTGGCTGCTTTACCCTAATTTCACTGATCAGTGTTAGTAAGCTATTACTAGTTTGTATGCTGTTTGGTATTTTTAAACAACCCTTTTTACTTTTTTTTAATTATTATTTTACCAGAAATATTGCTTGGTACTTTTCAATTTTGAACTAAGATAAGTTACATTTTGGGATATTCTAAAGTGAATTTTTAAATGTCTGATTTGCACAGATCCCATTATTTCTGTAGACTTCAAAGCTGAAGCAGTCTGATTCATTATTTAGAATCATGTGTTTGAGTAAATCATTCTAGCAAAGCATTTATGGTCGTGTTCTGAGTGAAGTCATGGCAAGTACTTCCACTCAGCTCTTAATTTCTGTGAACATAAGTAACCTGCTTTTCAAGGCAGAAATTGGTCAAATTTGCAGTATGGTTTGAACCAGCAGAATTTGGTTGTATTTAAGGCAAAAAGAAAATTTGACTGTGTAATAAACTTGTAAATCTCGCATGCTGCCAAAAGGTCACGTCATAGAGTAGTTGTGTTCAATCGTTTTGGAAGTTTTTACATAAGTACATGATGATGATGAGTACATACATGATGCAGGGTCTCCAGTTGACTAAAAGTATTAACTCCAGTGAAATGGTAACTAAATTGCCCTTGGTCTTGTGTTCTTCATTTAGTAATATTAACTTATCTGAATAGTTAATTATTCCACGTAAAAGAGTGTCTGTTTGCTTGTTTGTTAAAAGACAAAGAACGCCAATATTCTAGGATTCTGCTGGACAAGCTCAACAGAAATTGTCTTCATCACAGATCAAGGAATTGAATTCTACCAGGTAATACAAATAACTCCTGCAGGACGTATATAAAGAATTGAAAATGTAAATTTGTGATGGTTTATTTGAATTGCTTTCTTCTAGCTCTCTCATTGAGAAAGCACACTACTAAAACAATAAAATTCTGCCATTTTCTTTGCAGACTATGATTATTTTATTATTTTTCTTTGTGAGGAATACATTTTTGAGGCAGAGGAATTTGTTATCAACAGGTTATTTAGCACAGCTAACAGAGACCTTGTATAAAGGAGTACTTAGTTAAGCCTTGGGAACTCTAGATTAATAATAGATGTGCTTGGCTTGCATGTAGTATTCATGTGTACATATATGTATATTTAAATCTAATGTGAAATACCAGTTCATGCAAAACAAGTCAGCATTAGGGAGGATGTGTGCATGTTTAAAATGCAGCAAAGAACAAATAATTGACTAGATACTGATACCCACCTGCAAAAGGGCAGTTTTCTCCTACGTTGATCTCATTGTCCGAGTTCCTCGGTGTTATGTTTATGTTTATTTACCTTTGCATATGTTTTTGATGAAATCTAATGAATAAATAGCCCTTTCTGACATTCATGATGAGGAATGTTATGAACGTCCTCCGAAGTTGTGCACTTCCCAATAGTTCCAGTCCTGGGGCTAAGACGTGGTGTCTCACATAATTACTAATAACTAACAGTAAAGAAAAAGCAGCAGCATTTACTGCTGATGGAGGGGGAAAATATATTTGACACCTAAGAGATAGTGAATGTCAACCCTGCAAATAAAAGGGCTGAATCAAGTAAGTGCGTTTTTAAGGAAAAGTTACTTAAGCCCTTAAAATGAAAAGAATTAATTTATATACTGTCTTAGTTCTTAAAATAAAAGATTAAGGAAGCTGGGAGTGCAGGTAGCAAAGATCCTGTAGTAACTTTTTATTAAAACTTCACTAGCTGTATCAAGCTAAGTGTTTTCTCCATTATGGACAGAACTTATATCTAGACCTGGAAAAGGGAAAAACACAGCACCTTTCAGCTTGTTAGGATCTGAGGAGTATTTGATGTGCATTTCCTTAGCTACAGTAAACTGGGGCCTAAGCTGTGTCGGGTTTCTGAGGTTTAATTCTAACACTGTAAATGCCCTTACACTAACAGTTTCTCACTTAACATTCCTAGCAATTCTGTAGTACCACGTACGTTGTTGGAATACTGACAGTAATACAATGCTAATATCCTGGTTTTTCAGGTATTACCAGAGAAACGAAGTTTAAAACTTCTGAAGAATCAGAGTATTAATGTCAACTGGTACATGTATTGTCCAGAGAGCTCTGTTATTCTTCTTTCAACCACTGTCCTTGGCAATGTTCTGCAGCCATTCTATTTCAAGGTAAAGGGATGTATTTCAAACTTTTCATTTTGTGTGCTGCTTTTTAGACTGCTGCTTCATTCAAATATTCTGTTGTTTTTCCTGTGCTTCTTACAAGAGGTGCAAGTGTTCACATTCCTGTATGACTATAAGCAAAGGACAAAGCAAAAATCTATGAGGTAGTTCCAAAGCCATGGCTTAGAATTAAGTAATTTGTTCTTTCTTATGTTCTCTTTGGAAAGAGGTCTGTCCAGCTACTGTTGGACCTTAAAAATGGAGGAAAAAAAATAGTGACACATTTGACAACTTAAATGTATTTCAAGAGATCTTTTTTCACTTAAGTGTATATTATTTACTTTTGTTATGAGCTTTGGCACTCCATAGTAAGGTAATGACAAATAAGGGCCTTTCACTTGTGATTATAATTACAGCCTTCCAAATGCGAGGGGATGATTTTGAAAAACAAAGACAGAAAGTAGCGCATAAGAAACAATTACTGTCCCAAGCATGACATGGTTTGTTTGCAGTATTTATTTCTGTTGGTGTTCTTCCCTGTGGGCAATGCTTAAGCTTACTAGGAAAATATTTTTCTTGCTGTCTTGAAAAGGTGTTTTGTGAAAACTAGAATCTGTTTTAAGTTAATCACACAATAATTATAAGGTGAAGAATTGCAGCATTTTCCTTGCTTCTGTCAAAGGATTAGTAAGATTTCTGTGGTAGTCTAAGGAAAGAGATTAAAAAGCAGTTTATTCAAATGGTTTCCTGGTTTCTGTTGATCATGTGTACTGCATCCTGAAATGACATTCTCCTAGGTGGCTGGTAGAACTTAATAGCTTCTTACAGTTTTCTTTGTAAGGGCTTATGCCCTGCTTTCCCTTCCTTAACATTTTGTGTTGAGTTGCAGCTTGAAGCTAAATAGTTCTTGTTTTGTTTTCAGAAGGTAATCTTTAAAGGTCTCCTGAGAAAGGTACTGTGCTGAAATAATCTTTGAAAATAGACCTGTAGCAAAAGAGATATTGCTGTATCATTCACACTCAAGAATGAACGAATGGGAATGGGAAGTGAAATTCAGTGAAAGCTTCAAAAACTCTAAATACTTGTTTAAATATAAATCCCATGGTAAAGAGGAGAGGAAACATTATGCAGGAGCAGGGATAGGCTCTAAGGCAGGTTTTATATTTAGCAGGAATTAAAGGAAACTGTGACTGGTAGGAGGTACTGATATTTCCCCTTTCCAGTAAGCAGTTATTCATGACTTGGAGTACATACTTTGCTGTAAGAGAGAAAGGAAGGAAGAGAGCTGCTGTTTGAGAAACCTAGATCAATTGTAAATGGGATTTGTGTAGACATTTGTCTTGACTTACTAAAATTGAAAGGTTTCTCTAGCTGAAGCTGATGTTATAAGGCTGCTAAAATTATAACAGTACAAGCAAGTCTTGAGTCACGCACTTTGTGTAAATGCCTTTCTTCTTTTTTCCTACAGCCAGTCTTGGCCTCCTGGGAGTGCTGTTGATACAGCATTTGATTAACGGTTGCTTGAGGCCTCAGGTTTATGTCTTAATAATTTTTTTTTTTTCCTGCTTAACAGAGTGGAACAATGTCAAAACTATCAAAGTTTGAAATCGAGTTACCTGCAGCACCCAAGTCGTCCAAGCTCAGCCTTTCTGAAAGAGATATTGCTATGGCTACAATGTATGTATCTAACTAATTAAGCCTTCCTTGGAAAAGCTTGACAGTTCAGGGAATGCTGAGAGAAGATAAGAATATTAACTTGGTTGCATTTGTTTCTTGTTCTAGCAATACTACTGCATTAAAGTGCTTCAGTTACTGCCATGAACGAAGCCTCTAACAGTATCCTAGAGCTGGTTTACATTAAATTGTTCTTGATTCATACAGAAATTTTGAAAATGTTTATTTCTTTAACTGGTGTGTTGATAGAGTTGGTCACAGATGCCCAACTTGCATGAGTCTAGGCTGTGTCATGTGACTTATCAAGTGCTGGTTTAGTCTTAATAGATTACCTGACTTGAGTAATCTCACATCTTTTAGGATAAAATGTATGGCTCTAGTAGACTGGTTAGAGCTCTTATTTGAAAATAATGCTGTAATCCTGTTGTCTTGTTAGATATGGACAGCTTTATGTTCTCTATTTGAGGCATCACTCAAGGACTTCCAATAGTACAGGTGCAGAAGTAGTCCTCTATCACTTACCCAGGTAAGAACAGAATGAAGAACACTCATGGTGACTCACATATGAGAGACATATTGTTTTCCAGTTTAAACAGGCCTACTGACCAGCTCTCGTGCCTGTTTGTTTCCACAGAGAGGGCTCCTCTAAGAAGACACACATTTTAAAGCTGAACAGAACTGGGAAGTTTGCACTGAATGTTGTGGATAATTTGGTGGTAGTCCATCATCAGGATACTGAGGTCTGATTTATTTATATTATGTTCATAGAATCATAGAATAGTTCGGATTGTAAAAGACCTTAAGATCATCAAGTTCCAACCCCCCTGCCATGAGGTTGCCATATTGTGCCTTAACTTTTGAAAGTCACAGGCAGACTTCAATAACAGTGCCTGTTAGCTCTAGAAATGCTTTTGCCTATGCTTAGCTTTGCGAAAAGCCAGAATATTTGTAGGAACAAACCCATGAGGGTAGGAGAGATTCAAAGTTATACTTCCAACTTGCTGGGCTAACACTTAATCAGGGCTGTTGTTAATCCCTGGGATTTATACTTCTTTGTTCTTCCTGTTAGTCTCCTATGATACTCTCATGCTGTACGGTATAGGCTTTTAAGGCAGCCTATGAAGAAGTAGAGTTAAATTGGATACTAGATTATGAAACCTGGGAACTTCTCATATTGCAAACATTTGAATGTTATATGACACAAACATATGCTTCTTGAGTTTGAAGGCCCAGATCTGCAAAAACTTACATGGACTCAAGTGATCTCATGCATATGGTAGTGTGGGTAGAACTTCTTTGTCTGTAGTCTCAGGAGCAAGGCTTGATCAGTGATGAGGCTAGTGGTATTTTGCTCTTAACTTGTGAAAGGCTTTGGCTTCTTGTCCCTGTTCCTGAAGCTGCCCAAGAGAAGATAATACATCTTATCTCACTAGGACGGTTAGTTAATGTTTCAGATATAATTCATGTTAATTCTACACATTTAACCTAGAATGCTTTTTCTTCAGCATTTTGGTCAAGCTATGACTATGTAAACATAGAAAACAAAACCAGGGTAGGTTTGTATTTTACCCTACAAGTAAGGTAGATGGTAGTAATGGAAGTCATGTTTCATTAGCACTGACAGTAAAGCTAATTTTCACTGTGCAAGGCTAAGAATGTGCTACATACTGGGTGGAAGTGTTAGTGACCTGAGTGGAACAAGACTGAATGGTAGATGTATGAGGATATCCCAGGAAGATGCAGCATTTTCCTCAGTTTCTAGTGTCCATAACTAAGCAGGGAATTTAACATGAATCTCTTGCAGGGGGATGTACAAGACAGACAGAAGGACATATACTGGGGCCTGTAGTGACAGTTTAAGGGGGAGTGATTTCAAACTGAAGGGTAGATTTAGATTGGATACAAGCAAAAAATTTTTTACAGTGAGGGCAGTGATGCTCTGGAACAGGTTCTCCAGGGAAGAGAACCAATCCCCGGAGGTACTGCTTTGAGCAACGTGGTCTAATGGAACGTGACCCTGCCACAACACATCTCTTCCAACCTAAACCATTCTCTAATGGAGAACATAAGATGAGAATATGAAAAATCAGCCTGAATGCATGTAAATGGGGAGTAATTCACACTTGTGAATACTAATTTTTTCTTCTCAATTGCAGACTTCAGTTATATTTGACATCAAGCTAAAAGGAGAATTTGATGGGTCTACTACTATCCATCAATTTGTACTTCCGCCTCGATCAATACAACCCTATCAAATACCTGTAGCAGGTATTACTCATATCACTATATAATAAGTATCTAACACTGGTATCGAGATTATCTAAATGTAACAGCTGGCACACCAGTGCTTCAGCTTTTAGGATGTTGGTTACTAATATTTCTATGAGTCATATTTAGAAGAGGGTGAGGGAGGAAAGAAGTCAAGAAGGAATTGAGCATGAACCTGTGTCCCAGGCTTATGCCTACTACAGAAAAGTAGTCAATGTTAAGACTTCAACACTTAGATTCTTCTTTGATTACTTTTCTGTTCTCCTGTCCTAGAAGTGTAGCAGATAATTACTGTCAAGCTGGAAGTAGCTAGAAATAGTCTGAGCATAGTTCCACTAGCACAGGGCAAAGCAGGATAGTTCTCTTTATATAAGAGAAAGGTGCTTTTAAAGAGCTTCTGGAGGAACGATTGCACCTTAAACATCTGAGTTCAAGTCACTTATAGCAAGTATGACTGACAAATCTACAGGTGGAGGCTTGTATTAAACAAAGGTTAGGATGAGACCGGTCTTCCTTTTTACAATTCTTACATAAATACAGCAGATGGCATCTATGTATGTGGAACTGTAATACTAGAGATAGGATACTTGTGCGTGCATGGTGTCACTTGTCTGAAGAATTTGTTTCCCTTCTCAGTATTAGACTTTGTAGATGATCTGGCTAACATGAATGGGAGTATCTTCTTTTGCCTGTGTGCTGTAGGACTGCTAGATGTGTAATAATCTATGTGTGCTTTTCAGTGTAAGATTATAATTTGTATTTTGTTAGTGTAGGAGAGCTGCCAGAGAACTACTGTTCTTCACCTGATCTTATTTTTTCCTGCAGGTCCAGCCTCTGTGACTAGTCAGTCTCCTGTTCCATGTAAACTCTGTATCCTTTAACTATTCTACAACTGTAAGCGGCTTTCTGAAGCCTTATTCTATGTACGATTGACCCATTAAATCCAGCTTTAGCTGATTATACATCAAGACAAAATATGCTTTGTAAGAGACTGATGCTTTCATGGAACTGTAATTATGGAAATCTAGTATACTACTATACTTGCTTATTTGAGATACCGGTATTAAATTACTGATAGGTACACTATGGAATTGAAGATATAATTCCAAGAATAGGATTCAAGACTTCCAAGATAGGATGACAGTAAATTTAAGTACATTAATGGGATCTGCATCAGTACAGTAATGTGAATAGTAGCAACAGTGTAGAATCAAATGTTAACGATTGATGTTAGAACTTTAACATTCAGATTCTTCTTCTTGGATTGTCTTTCAACCTGATATTATCATCAGTGCAAGTGAAGGTAAGCAGCGAGCTGTCTCACTCTGCTGTACAGTGTCAAAGGGTGGCTGGTTTATACCTTCAGTGCACAAAGCAGCTTAAAACAGAGCAACTAAGCAGATGTACCTAGTAAGATGACTACTCTCAGTAGTAGTAACTGAGATGACCACATTTTTACTACAACATTTCAAGGGTAATGCTGCTCTAAAACAAACTTGGGAAGGCAAGTAACTTATAATCCAGATGTATTCTCATTTAGAGATTGAGAAGTTGGATGTCTGGGCTACACTATACACAGCAATTAACTTTTTGTTTTATTCCTTCAAATCAAGGTTACCTCTGGAGTCTTCAAGTGAAACTTGAACCTGTAGTTAACCTCGTGCTAGATAAAGGAAAACTAATGGATTTCCTTCTCCAAAGGAAAGAATGCAAAATGGTTATCCTGTCTGTATGCTCCCAAAGTAAGTTCAAGTGCTTTGTCTGTATCTTAAGTGCAGTTCTGCTTGTTCATAAATACTGACAAAAGTTAGCTGGGCTCTTCTTAGATATGAGATCACCTCTGAAGCTAACTTGGTCCTGGAAGATGGCATTTGCCTTGACTACCATCAGTAGGTTAGTTAATTTAAATTGGGAGCATGGAAGAATTCAACCCACTCCCCAGTTAAAATCTAACATGTCTGAAAGTGCTTTTTAAGTTTAGACTCAAGCTTAGAGCAGAGATCACCTTTTGAAAATGGTGACATTAAAGCCCCTGGTTATTTCTCCTCATAGTTCTTTTTTTCTTTTTATCTTTTCAGTGCTCAGTGAGCCAGAAAGGGGATCACTGTCTGTGATTGCAACTGTTTTTGACAAACTGAATCATGAATATAAGAAGTACTTGGAAGCTGAGCAAAGCTATACTATGGTAAACCATGTTAGCTACAGCAGCTTACAAAGATAGGACAATGCTATTTGCATTTCAGGTTGCATCATGGTAAAGGCATGCTCTTTTCAATTTAGGAAATTCAGGTCTACCCTAAGGTCCTGGCTGCCCCAGGCTTACAAGAGGTCTGCCATGCAAGGTGCACTACCCCCACTTATCAGTCCCTTGTGGCTGGTGCTGCACAGCTCATCTCCAGAATGACAAGTAGCACACCCCAGTGTTTGAAAGCAAAAGAGGGTAGAAGCTTAAAAAGCAGCTTGGAATACGTAACTTCTGAAGTAGTTTCCAAACCACTGATTTTACAGCACGCTATACCATTGCCCAACACGTGCAGTCCTGATGCTTCTGTTAAAACACCAAGGTAAAGCACCAACTCACATAGTACAGCTACATACTGAAAATCCTTTTAAAAGCCCAGGGCCTGTGTCACAGTAAGTTTGAGTCATCTCTTTGCTTTGAGGCATACTATAGCACCTAAGTTTACATTACTTTTAAAAGCAGTTATAAATTGAATAGAGAAGCCTAGACTGAACAGAACACATGTTGTATGATGTGACCACAGATGTGAACTTGCTCAGTAACAAAACATGTTTATAATTATGTTCCCAGTGGAGAATGATCTCTGTACAGATAAGATTGACTAAAACTGTGCAACACTGCAGTTTTCTTTTAAAAAGGGCTTTCTTCTTGCAGGTGGTAGAAGCAGGTCTGAGTAGAAGTAATCCACTCCTGAAACGTCCAGTTCGCACGCAAGCTGTTATTGACCAGTCTGACATGTACACACACGTTTTATCTGTATTTACAGAGAAGAAGGTAAGTTAAAAGTGATAGCATGCAGAAGGCTTTATTGTCAGGATTAGGTATTTTGATGCCTATCCTTACGGGGCTGTCATTAAAAGGGGAAGCTATACAAGTTCCACCTAACACTTTTTTCTTGTTCAGGAAGAACCTCATAAGTTCACTATAGCAGTCCTGATGGAATACATTCGCTCCCTTAACCAGTTCCAGATTGCAGTTCAGGTAAAGTACTTACACATGCCCTGTGTATCACCTTACTTCATGAAATGACATGGAGTTTCTGACCAATCCTGGTCATATTTCCAAGTCCCTACAGAATGCTACTTTCTAGACTGTAAAAACTGGTATTGAGACATACCTTTGATGGTGGTCTTCCTGCATTCACAGCACTACTTGTACGAGCTGGTCATCAAAACCCTTGTTCAACACAACCTGTTCTACATGCTCCATCAGTTTCTGCAGTACCATGTGCTCAGTGACTCAAAGCCTTTGGTATGTAAGACAAGTTATTTCAAAAAGCTAGTGATGGAGATGGGAGGTCTTCGGAATCTTAAGGTTATTTCTGCTTTTGGCCTAGGCTTGTCTGTTACTGTCCCTGGAAAGCATTTACCCTCCTGCACACCAGCTCTCTCTGGACATGTTAAAAGTAAGCATTTCAGACTATCGTAACTCCGTGTCACATGTGGGTTAACTTATCAAACAACTTACCTGACCAAGCTTGAAGTGACTAGCTAGCATCTCAGTCACATGTTAGAAGCCTAGTCTTACAGCTATGATTGACTTCACAGAGACTTTCCACAGCAAATGATGAAATAGTGGAAGTTCTATTGTCCAAACACCAAGTTTTGGCTGCCTTGAGATTCATCAGGGGCATTGGAGGCCATGACAGCATTTCAGCCCGCAAATTCCTTGATGCAGCAAAACAAGCAGAAGATGACATGCTTTTCTACACTATATTCCGATTCTTTGAACAGAGAAATCAGCGGTTAAGAGGAAACCCTAGTTTTACACCAGGTAAGCAAAATGCAATCAGATACTCGGTTGTACGAGTAGAACTAAGACTCGTTTCACTTCCAGTCGAGTCTGAATTACAAGATAAAACTGGTGCATTTTAGTCTGTATTTTAGACTTGCCTTCAAGCATAGCTCCAAATTTAACTTGTCTATCCCATTATGTACTGCACCCATGAGTAAAGAGACTGAGCCAAACAGGAATTTGCAGATTAAGCTAACCTGTTTGGCCTGCAGTTGCTTGCACTTCTAAGCTTAGCTGAGTCGTTATCTCTGATTAGCACTTTCTCCTGAAGCCAGAGACTTGGTCAAGAAACTTTTGAGTTCAGTTGGTTGTTTCCACAGATGACAAAAATTCAAGGCTTGTTTTGTACTACAGTTCCTCTTCAAAAACCAAGTTATACTGGCTTGCACCAGCAACACAGTTATCACCAGAGAGCCTGTAGGTGCAGAATCCCACTCCAAGATCTTGTATCTTGGTAGTAAAGAACTTGTGGATATGAATCTGCTGGTTAAGTACTGGAACTAGATCAAACATCTGCTTTACCACAAGAATCCTTGTCACAGAACAGGAGGTAGCTCAGTATTCTACTGCTTTAAAATTATTAAACTCCTTTAAAGGCATTAAAGATAAAAATCAGTACTTTCAAACTGAGGTAAGTAAAGCTACAGTCTTGTTTCTAAGTTTTAAAGTTAATACCTATTTCCCCTCCCCTCCTTAGGTGAGCACTGTGAAGAACATGTCACCTTCTTCAAACAAGTTTTTGGAGAGCAAGCTCTCATGAAGCCCACAACACTCTGAAAGACTCTTCCACTGAAATGTATAAACTTAATTTATTGCATTTAAGTAGATTTTTGAACTACAAAATTGCTATTTTATAATAAAGTATATACAAGACATTTTGGCAAATAGTACTAAAAATATTACAACTTGTGATGGCTTCCCCCTAAAAATAGAGACAAAAATTGCATTGACCTGCATTTAAAATAAGTGTCAGTGGTTTAGCAGTCCATTCTCCTACACATCACCTCCATTCCATTGACAAAATAAGCTATTCAGATCTCAACACAGCTGGTTTAGGTTTCTAGAAGAGAAAGATGCAACCTCTTGACAACAGAAGTGTTTAGTAATCTTAACACATCTAGTTTTAGTAATACTGTTACATGAGCCACACGTAGCATTTCCTGAGTTTAAAGCTATGTCCAAAGCTGCAGCTGATCTTTTAGTTGAATCTGTGCAGGAGTCAAGTCAGTGGTGGTTACAGTGTGATAGTCATAGAACGTTGCTGCGCTTCAGTTCTTACAAAGAGCTGGGCCTAAGCCACAGTTCATGTAGTCTACTGAACACTGTTTAAAAACTAGAAGTAGAGGAGTCGCTCCCGTTCTGTACCTCTGGTCCTCTCTTGTGCAGCACGAGTTTTAGCTTTATTTACTGATGGGCCTGAGAGAGAGAAAACAGTTAATTCTGAAGTCTCGGCATTGCAGCTGATCAAGAAGCATGTGTGAGCTAACAGTCTAAGTTTAGTTTAACATGGATGACTTCAGAAACATACTTCTGCTCAGCTGTTAACAGCTGGCAGCAGCAGCAGCAAGGGCAGTAGGTGAATCTCCATCAGTCTTAATCAGCTTAAGTAAGGCTGAATTAAAGTCTACTTTGAAGAGCTACACAATATGCATGAATTCCCAAATTCAGGAGGATAGTGGACCATCCAGCATCCCACAGCAGGTTTGTTGCTTCCCCCTACCGTCCTGGCCCCAGGCTGAGATACAGATAAATCATGCTACTGTTTGCTGGGCCACATGGGCCTAGCAGCCATCTCCATGAAAACCAGCACAGGGCAAGGCTACATCTGCTTCACCTCAGCATGCCCGAACAGTGAGCCTGCACTGCCACCAGTCAGCCCTCGCTTTCCAAAGCCAGCCTACTTGGATGAGTGAGGCACATTCAAATACTGCTTTTGTATCTTCACAAACCTTTCAATTCATGGGGAGGAAAAGTGTACAGAGGCAGCCACCTGTTTCTGTTTGAAGCAGGTTTTGGAACCAACTGTCACATCTTACCTATGTAACTAAGCAGAACTGGAAGAAATATTAATCCGTGCGTTGCTCCCAGCAGAACCATAGCTAGATACATCTTGAAGTAGAATATCTTGAAGATTTGAGATTTGGAAAAAGCCAGTACCACAATTCCTCCAAATTTGGTCAGTGTGATACCACTGAAAACCTGACAACAAAAGAAAGTATTAAAGTGCAAAGTAGGGCTCTATATAATGCATTTGCTTAAGGCATTTAACATTTGCTAAAACATTTTACGTAATCTGAGGCTCCTACACACAGCATACCTCCCTCCCTAGAACCAAATCCAAAACCTCACTCAAGAGAAAAGTTCCAGTTCTTGGTCCCACTAGAGACTGACACCACAGGACTGGCTCAGTATGGTTAAAACCCCAATTATCTGTACAGCCACCTAATTTATTTTTTTACTTTGGGCAGATACAGATGAAAACTATAATCTGAAATAACTCACATTCCAATGAAGGCCCAGTGCATGCATTACTGGAGCAGGGTTCCAGCCCCAACCATGTCATTTAGTCTAAGAGATGACAGCACTGCCTAAATACTGAGCCCTGCTTGCATTCCCAAAGCTCCAGTTGCATCCCATATTCAGAACAATCTTTCCTAGTTACCTCTGAGTATCTGGAAGAGAGAAGCACTTAATCCTAATGGAACAATTCAAGGTTAACCCAGCCTACTAGTTCAGCTAAAACTTTTAGCTGAGGTAGTAGTTCTACTATGAGGTAGTAGTAACAAACTAAAAAATGGGAGTCTTTATCACCCCCCTATTACTAGTAGAAGCCTAAGAAGAGTTTTAAGCATTCCAAGAAGAAAAGGCCATCCTTATGACTTGATACTGGCATAGTTTGTAACTTGCTTACCGCTTCCCCCCACACAGTAGATACTTACTGAGCTGCCCATGTGAGACAGAGCTGCTTCTGCACGCTCTACTCTACTGCCCTTAGTACTAACAGTGAACGCTCTTGTTACATGGCTGCAGAATTCCACAGCAATACCACAGCTCTAGGAAGTGAAAAGAAACATGTGAAAACATCAAAGTGCTCATCTAAAATGATGATAATGTCTCTACTCAGAACTCTATAGACAGGCTAGAAAAGTTCTGGCAGCTGGGATCAGTTCCCAGGGTTAATGTCTTTGAACATCACGAGCTCAGCATTACTTGCATTCTAGGGGCTGTCGCAAGTATTGTACAGCATTTTACCACCAGTTATTACTAATAGACAATCAGTCTGGTTGAACAGTAATCAGAACATGAGATCATTTCGGAGAACAGTTTCTTAATACTGAAGAAAGCTGGCTTCAACAAGGTGTGCACAGTGAACCCTGAACACTAAACTCAGTTTACAGATATTGCCTGCAATAACATTGCTGTAGAACAACACTGAGTATTCATGCTGATCTGACACCATAGAAGTTCAGCTGATTAGTCATTTAACAATATTGAACTGCTGGTAAATCTTAGATTTATCTGGCAGGTGGACCTGCATGAACATATGCCTGGTTGTAACACGGAGCAACCATTTACTCCCGTAACTTCCTCAGATTTGCCACAAATCTCTGGAAAGCAAGGTGAGCAGAACTCCAGCACTCAGCTGTTAGTTTCTAAGTTCTGGAATGTTTTCACCAAAGCACTTTCTGCCCGAGTGGTTTCATCCATTTATGCAGGAACAGTACTGGTGCTAGCACATCACAGATCTACTCTTCGGAAGATAAATACAGCAGAAGCCTTAACACTAAGCTATATCCTTGCCTTAGGCATGAACAGCTTCTGTTAATGTGCAACAGCACCTACGTCTATATAGTAGCAATGCAGCTCACTACAGAACAGCCTAGACCACCACCAGCTGCAGTACAGCTGACAGTTCAATGGCTTTATATGATCAGTACTATGACTAGTTGTTAGAATAAGCCTGTTTTCTACAGGCCATCTAGATGTATTAGTTCCACTACTGTCCAAATGCCTGTCAAAATTTAGTAGAAAATGCACATTATTCATGATACCAAGCAGTAAGACACAGAATTGTTTAAGACTTGGCAACAGAAGCAGGCAGATGTCCTGCTAACTTACCATGACGAGGTTTACTAATGAAACTGCATTCAAGCTGATGCCCCAGAGCCACATCACCCCAAACATGTTGATGATGATCATAGCAATAGTTATTGAAACTACAACAGCAGCCCATACTTCAAAACCAAGTAGCACAGTTGTCACCAAAAATATTGATCCCAAGGAGATACAGAGGTTAAAGACAGCATCATGCACAATTGTCAAGTACTGTTCATAGAAGACATAAAACACACTGTGGAAAGAAGAGAAGTTGTAGTTAACCATCTTCCTTGTTACATGCTAATATTAGATTAGCATCTGTACTACAGATAAAGTCCTCCCCTCCTAACAGGGGTCACCAACAGAAACTGGCTTCCTAGCATCAGTGGAATAACTCCTATGGAAATGCTGTTACATGACAGCTCCTCACTAACACTTCAAATAAAGGCTGTATCTGGAAGTCAGAGCGATTCCCACACTCCAGATTCCCAGCTCCAGCAGCTGCCAGAAGGCACCTCCTCAGATCAACTGAGGTGTCTGCAGAAACTACTGCACAGAGTCTGAACAGCTTCATTGCAGAGTGAGACCACAAGGATGGATAGGATTCTTTGACTCAAAGAGATCAGCTGTACAGATACCAATTCCAACTCAATTGCATTGTGGTACTCTTCCACAGTCTTTAGTATGTTAATCATACAAGTGCTAGATAAGCTATACTTGGCAACACTGCTGCCTTTGCTTTAAGGCTTAAATAACTGAAGCTTGAAGTCAATACATTCACATTACAGCTTGTAACTACCTAGATCAACAGATCTGTTCAAACTGGAACTATTCAACCCTACTACAAAAGCTAGGAAGAGACTGAGCTGAAGCCAGAGCTACCTTTGTAGTGAAGGGCAGGTTGACTGAAGTTAGTTATCAACTACAGTTGATAGAGTTAGTGCTACAGATGTAAGTTATATTTGTGATTTTACTATAAATTCCAGAATCTCTTTTACCTTCTGTTAAACAAAACTCAAGTCTCCAAGATGTTATTAGCCAGTACCTTTTCCTAGTCGCTCAAGTTGAGCATTTATCACTAAGGCAAGAAAGATGTAAGCATACCTGTAAGGAAACACCCTGTAGTTCTTCTCTTTGATGCCCATGGTTTCAGTAATGTTATCTGCTATAACCCGAGCTTTCTTCATAGCATCAATAAAATCAGATGACGTTTTCAGTACAGTATGGTAAGACATAAAGTAAGTAGCTCCAACATCAGATTTGTTGTTTATAAAGTTGACAGCAGAGCTATATGCAGCATGTCCTCTACATAAACATAGTAACATTGTAGATGTCAATGTCAGTGACCACCATTCAAATTTACTAGCTTGCATAATTTAAAATCCTGTTTTTAACATTTCCCAAAACTGACAGAAGCTTTGGAGCACAACACATTTGAAGACTGCACAGGATATACTAGGACAGACTGATTACAGAAACTGTTTCTCTTTGTAGAGAGAGAAGCAGCTTTCCATTTAATTGATGACGGATTTGTTTTCCGAGTTTTGCTTTAGAAGATAATTACAGTGCAGCCAAGATGTCAATGTCTGTCTGCCTTTCAGAAGGATATTAAATACCCAGCCTTGCAGACATACACTTCCACAGCAAGTAACTTCAACACAATGGGCTACGTAAGATACATCAAATATGGCTCTTACCCTTTGCCACACTTAGGGTTAGGGTTGTCTGATAGGAACATTGGCAAAAACATCATGAAGTCTTTGCCCTGTGGTCTCCGCTTGCCTTCCTGAGTCAGTGGTCGACAGCGTGTGCAAGATGGATCAGTGACTGAAAGAATACACAAAGGTGGTCAACTACAGGATCAATTATTTGTCCTAACACTAGTAACTTCTGACTTGCAATACTACAGGATACAGTTGCTTAAAAAGCACTTTCACTGATGAAATAACTCGTCAGCCCTGAAATTCTGTGCAAAGTTTGTAGTCCTTTATTTTTATTTATTGCTACTAAGTCAAGGCCTATCAGGGAACTCAGTTACTTGTACACTACCTACACTGGACCCAATGAGAACTATAACAAACTGAAGGATCTGAACAAAACCAGAGCACTAGGCTTGTGTGCTCTATGGAAACCATCAGAAGGATCAAGTTATTTTCTGAACAGTCATTACAATGGCTGTGCAAGGTAGGCCATCTTCAGCCTGCAGCATTCCAGTAGAATGTTTTCATTCACTCAAACAGCAGTTCAAAGAGAGGACAACTCAAAAAGTGCCTGCTCACAGCAAAAAAAGCTATTCACCTGACTCATATCATAATAATGTTTGTCTGTGAAACTTATAAACCAAACTAATCCCCAAGCAACAAGATGGATGCCAATACCTGAAGCATTGCAAAACTGTCCAGTAGTATTGTAGACTCTGCAACAGGATGACTGTGGCTTCACCCAGTCAAAGTAGTCATCAATCCAGGATGATGGGGCATAACCTATTCTTGTGCTAATAAAATAATGCAACATATCCATCATCAGTAGTTCTGTGTTTCATTCCAGAACACATCCCTTGACCTCTTCCAATGCTGACTTACACCACATCATCTCATTCTGGTCTAAGCTACTTAACCCTTCAGGTAGTCCTCTGTTCCAGTTCCCTATCCAACAGTCAGTCTTGCTCTCAAGACCATGGCTATCAAGCAAGAGGAGCTTCTTCCCCACATTCAACTTCCATTTCAACGCTCAGCTTTCCATTCCCCTATCCACTCTGTGCCCCATCCTCTTCCAGATATTGTTGCCTCAGTTTTCAAGCAAGGCTCATCCTTCAGTTAGGCTGAAGTGAAACCACTGAGCTACAGTGGAAGGAATCGGGAAGAGACTTTCTTTAGTTATTAGCTACTGAATTTCAGATACAATTCCTGCCTAGACTTACTTGGCTAGACCAGTTCACCCACCAAGTTTAGAAACTGAGCATGCAAATAATTTTCCAGGAAAGCTTAACCATACCAAGAGGTTTTCATGAGTTCTTCCTACTATGCCCAGATTCCTTAAAGGATCAAGCTTTTTCTAAACTCAAGTATATCAATATATCCCACCACTCCAGACAGGTTTTATCCTCATGCTAGGAGATTACCACAGCTTCTTCCCTTCCTCCCTCCCAAACCACAGTATAAAGCAAGTACAATAGTGACAGCTGTACAAGCTGGCCTGAACTAAATTAAAGGACACACTGGTCAACTACATCTCTTCAATGTGACTATGCAGAGAAAACAAAGAGACTTACTAGCTACCAATTTCTGCAGCATTGAAGACTTGCTGGACAAGTGAATCATTATTACATCCCATTCCACCACACACCATATTCTGCCCTTCCAAAGAGGTGTAGTTGTGCCCTTCTTCTAGGACAAAGTAGACAGGAGGACCTGCATGCAAGTACTTGCGTATGTGGCTGAAGTAATCTATTACATAGGAGTCCTAAAAGGGAAATGCTTGGGTTACATGATGTTGAGGTAGCACAAGATAAAGGTTTCAACTGAGTCACAAATTGCTGAAAAGCAACATGAACTTAAGACTTACATCTGGCATTGAGAGAGACTGATCCAGTCCAATCTCTACATTGTGCATAACTGCTGTACTGAATGACAGAACACCCACAAACACTGCTATCTGCAAAAGAAAAAGCAAATTCATGGAAGCAAGAACTATACAGAAACAACAAGCAGTAGAAGTAATTTATTAAGTTAATAGGAAGCACGCAAAGAGGCTTTAATTTAAGTATGCTACCCAGGCTTAGTACAACAGTAGCTATGTTTTACTGCCACTCAGAGCTCCCTTTGGAGCCATAAAGGAAAATTTATACTTAGAAGGCAGCAGTGAAAGGTATGCCAAACACTTCATAAATAAGCACAGTAATCTCAAATTGAATCACAGATTCAATGACACTCAGGATTAATGCAGTGCAGGAGCCAACCATGTGCTGACTTCTAACATACACCTAAAATGATCTGATTATCAGTAACACAGCAGCTCTTAAATCTGGGCTTTGGTCAGGCCTCTAATTACTAGAAATACTCTTGCAGTTATAAAATGGTTATTCCATTACTAATACTGAAAGCAAAACCACTAGAAAGTTCATTTGTTTTGTTGTGGTGAAGATTTTTCTTCAGTATTAAGACCTTAAGGCTCACCACACTTTTGTTCCAAGTTTAGATAACTGCATACTTTAAACAGAATATACATACTACTATTGGTCTCATCCAATCCTTAAGCAGATATGGAGAATATAGATTTTTGAAGAACAGAAATAAGATGCTATCAGAATGCTGGACTCCACCTGTTTCTTCACTGCTCTTGATGCAGCACAGAATATCCAGTCTATTCCTCTAAAAAGGGATTAAATGCCATATTTAGTACAGTGCTTGCAGAAGATGCCATCCCTATTATGCTGCAGTTACAGGTGCATTTATACTCACCTCTTGACGCCTAATATCCAAGCCCAGGAGACTTACGAAGCAAGTAACTTGAAGAATGAAGTCTATGAGCACAGCCATTCCAGCAAACAGGGAGAATGTGCGAACTGCTGGCATCGTAGACAGTGTCCCTGAAAGCGACGCAGTTTGTTAAAGCACCCGCCGTTCTCTTAGAAATGCATGAGCATTTTCCAGACAGATACCCAAATTAACTGCTAGCCTCACAGCAGGACAAAGACCCTTTCTGTTAAGTAATGAAAACAGCTGAGATGAGCCTGGCTACAACTGCTGTCTTTGACCTGTTTGACACCTTTAAGGCTGTGCAAAGAAGTGACTAGCTTCAAGACATTTCTCAGTTCTAAAGTTATTAGTCTTGTGCAGACTGCATAAGAGGGCTGTTAAAGAGCACTGTTAAGCAAGGTCTTACTTCAATATTAAGCCACTCAATGCAAGATGAACCAATGGCAAATTACACTCCAGGTAAACAAGTTCATTATGAAAAAGGCCAATTTATACTTAGAAAGTAACAACATAAGATATGCCTCTAAAAAAGTACTGAAAGAGTGAACCTCAAATGTGATCTCTTGTAGGGGCAGTTTTTCAAGCAGTAGCAAGATGACTGAATACAACATAGGAGTTAGTAATAGATCAGATGCCAGGGTGTCCTAAGGTCAAATTTAGACTTGTCAGTCACTACAAATCAGTAACAAGCTCCAGCCCAAAGAGCTCAACATTCAGAATTAGATCTTTTTAATTGTGCTAGTCTCTTGAAGTACTACAATGCCTATTCCCAGCAGAGCTCAAGTTAAATTTGATTACAGCAATGAACAACTAAGCTCAGCTTCCTCCACAAATTCTTGCTTTGAATTTATATTTTAGTTTTCTATTGATATTTGCAACATGCAGGTATAAGGCCCTTATCTTCAAGGGTTAAAGAAGTCTTACCAAGAAAGAATGCCACAGTCTCCGAAAAAGATGAGAGAAACATACTGGGTGCCACATCTCCCAAGACTCTGCCAATCTGTTTATCCAGAGTTTCACCCTGAAGGCGCTCATCTCTCTGTTTTAAGATGATTTATATAATTAGGAATCATGCAATTTAGAAAGTGATTTCATATGGCTTAGAAAAAGCTTCAAACACACCAAATTCTTTTATTGTTTTTACTGCAATAACACAAGTTAAATAAAAAAGCAGAGATTCTCCAATGTAATAAAAGCAGCACGAACATCCTTTGTTGCCTTGCTTGAAACCTAGTACTGTATTTTAAGTTCAGAAATTCAGCCAAAATGACACACTTGCTAGAGGTAGTGCCAGTTGCAGTAGGTTACTGAGCCTGTCAAATGAGAAAGCCAATTATCCACTAAGACTTCGTGTCAGAAGTCTCTGGTCTGAAGCATGTAGTTTAGTCCATGATTACTGCTCACAATACGCTAAAAGTTACAAGTGATCAAAATAAGAGTCAAGTTCTACATCTACCAGAGAAGGCTGTTAAAGATACTATTCTTTTGTACATCACCAGTATGTGGACAAGAAGCTAAGTAATCTTGTTATCAGCCAGCAGTAAGAAAAAGTAGAGATTACAGTGGGGGGGAGGTGTGTTTGCTGAAGCAAAACATACATATGGCTCTCCAAGATCACTCCTGTGAAACAGAGATGCTCAGACTGGACTGAACACTGGAATGCAGAAAACACTGCTCCAAGTTAACAGCCTTCAAAAGATGACAGGCCTGTTTATATTAGTGTGTATGAGAATAAATACCTGAAGTGTCTGGACCATGATGAAAATGTTGTCCACTCCAATAGCCAGCACCAAGAAGGGAATTACTTCTATCACAATCAGTGTCAGTGGGATTCCGAAGTAGCTGAAAATGCCTATAGAACATGCCACTGAGCTCAGTACAATCAGGATGCCTGCAATGCCCAGGGATATCTTTGAATCCACCTAAAAAAGTTGTAACGACCATCAGCCAAATCAGCATCACCACACAGGACAGATTATAGCAACTGTAAAAGTTATGTTCTTGCTTTAAGCATACTTACTAGAAAGCTGCTTTTCTGCTTCTTTTGAAGAACCAGAAATTTAAATAAAAATAATAATAATTAAAAAAGCCAAACCAAAACACAAAGAACCTTGAAGGTAAAAGCCTTAAAGCGAAGTTAACTGCAGATCAAGTGAAAATACTTACTTAAGGCTAAGAAGCACACAAGTATCATTAAATATGATAAGGATAATGCTACCCCTAGTTCCTGCCCAAGGCAGTCTCAATGCTTTAAGACAATCTTGAGTATGAGCATTCTGCAAAGATATTTAAGTCACTTAAAGCCAAGTAAAGCTAGTCAGCAAGGTGTAGCTTCAGTGTTTATAGCAATGAGAATTACATACATACCAGCAGTCTTCTGCAGCTCTGGATACGTCCCAAAGCCATAGAGATATACACAAACATTACAGTATAGCTTATCAACACAATGCCAATATCACTGTTGCTTTCGCGATCTATTTCATCTTCAATACTCCGTTCAGCAGAAAATGAAAGGGTTAAGTTTGGATTATCATAGTTCTTCAAAAAGTTAATAAACCTAAAGAAAAAAAAAGTCACTAAAACATCTTGCACTAGAAATACAAGTTGTTTGAAGGCAAATTTGAATCATCTGTGTGGTACAAGACTGCACTGTGGCCAGACAGTATTTTGAGGGACCTTCATTTTTAAGAGGGGCGCTGGCTACACATCTCTAGAACTCTACTCCAAGCACCATAAATACATTATGTTAAAATACTTCCCATGTTCTCTCCAGAGTTTAAGGACAATCACACATCTTGCATAAGCAATTCCAAAGTGTAAGTGCAACCTTTCTCAAATTTAGACCTGGAAATACACAGATTGCTTACAGTACTTAAGGGCTAATAGTTCTATTTCAGTTCCCCCAACTGAAGGGTGGTGCTTGTGACACAGATGCTGGTTGTACTAGCATGTGCTTAGACTTCCTAGTACAGTAGTTTGTCTGAACTATTAGCCAGAGCAGTTGGCTTGTGCAAGCTAACATCAGCTCTTCAAGATGGTGAAGGGGAGGAAAGCTTTAGACCCTCATCTGGGAGATGTTTCTTTGAAAAATAGTGGTGTTCAAGAATTACAGGATAATCCAGACCTCTCCACTGGTAGTTAATGCTCCAGCTGACTGAAGAGAACACCTGTGTGACTCCAGCCAAAGCAAAGTTTATCAAATCCTTTCTGAAGGTACTTATCAACGAGTACTACTGTACTAGACGGTCACTAACAAGATTAGATCCTATCTCCTCAAACCAAGCGAAGTATGCCACATAAAATGGAAGATTTATGACCAGCACAGCTTGTCCTTGACTGGTTCTGTTGCCTCTCAAAACACTTCTGTAGTTGTACCGAGAAGCAGTACAGCACAGGTGTTTTTCACATTTCTACAATTGGAGCTGCTCTAAGTAACATATGCATTTCAGAATACAGGAATGCCTACTTACTCTTTTTCCCATGCCAAGGCTTTCATTAGCTTTCTTGAGTCATTGTAGTAGTTATTGACAGGAAAAGTAATAACAAGAGCTGTAGCATTATTATAGTTATCATCTAGAGTAGGGGAAAAAAAAAAAGGCATTATAAAGTGGAGCTCACGTTTCAGAATAGGCTGGTACAGTTAAGTTTAAAATTAGTATTTTTCAAAGCAATCCCATCCTTACAACTCCATTATAAACAATCTAACAACATCAAGTTCTCAAACACATTGCTGAAATGACAACAGAAGCAGATAAGCATTCCAGGTTGTATTCAAAAGTACATTATTTACTACATTCATGGCACCCCAACATTAAATTGTTGCATGATTAGACAAGGGGCCACTATATAACTAGTGTTTATGACTTTCCATCTAAGAAACAGGATATGGTTTCCTAAATACCGTGCCTCTTGTATACTTGGATATTATTCAAAGCAAGTACAAGTTTCATCAAGGAAGTACATGCCTTCAGAGGTTGTTTTAGTATATTTGTTCGGTGTATCTATCAAGTTATGCTTAATTGGATAAACTGCTTGAACAAAATTCTAGCTTCAGATTAATTATGGGAGGATTCCTTTTGCAAACACCTCAATTTATTCTTAAGTGCTTTGTCAGAGCAGTGACACAAAACTTTAATCTAACTTAGAAGACAAAACACATGCACATTCCAATACATCAACCTGAGATACTTCATGTCTTTATCTAGTCTCTAGGAACCAGAGATCCTTTAGCAGGCCTCAAGCAGATTGAATATTTGCATAATTGTCTTGTTGACACATATGTTCCAGCAGTAGACTGTTTATACTTTGTAATTCCAGAGTAGTCTGCCTACAATGTCAGCATGGATCTAGCAGAAAACTAAATACCCTTACTGAAAGTTTAACAAAACTCCAGTTTCTCTGGAGTATATTTAAACATCTGTGTTAAATGAGAATGCACCTTTAGTGTCAAAGACGGCACACACATATGTACTGTCAAGAGTTAAACTGCAATACTGTTTTGCCAACCTACCATCATATCCTCCCAACACCAGCCATGGAAATATGGGTCCACCAAATGTTCCTAAGCAGGGATCGTGAAGCAAGCTTGTGTCATTCAGTGATGCTGGAGCCCTAAAGAAATCACCAGCAGCAAATGTTAGCTTCTGCTTGACAACTGAGGCACAGCATCACAGGACAAAAAAGAGTAGAGAGCTGAGAGCTGTTGTGCTATAACCGATGATATATCAGGAGAGAAATGAAGTAAGACTGCTAGTAATAAATTGCCCTTGTGCTACGTTTGCTTTGAATTTAAATACAATTTTAAAGGTGTCTTCCTTGTAGCTAAGATGAGGAGTAGCTTCTACCCAACTGAACTGAAATGTAAAGCTGAAGAGAAGACAGTTTCTGTAGAACCTTATTTCTCCAAAATAATTGAAATATGGTTAAAGTAAACCAAAGCCCGCATCTTGGCTTGGTAAACCAAACCAAGCTTAACTAGAAACCTGATTAAAATGTAGCTCCTGCTTAAGTACTAAGACACAGAAACACAAGCAACCTATACTAATCTGCAGTTCCACATCGTATCGAGTTTATAAATGGGTAAGAAAAGGTTCAAGAGGGCAGTGAAAACTAGCTAGTTTTGTTTGCCAGCAAGACAAAGACCTATCTGGCCTACAGTCTGAAAAAGCCATGTAGCCATACTGCTTACCGAACACAGTATAAGAAGTGAGTGTGGTAGTCAGCATAGACAAAGAACTCATCCCCAGTAGCGTGATCTAGAACAGAGTGACTGTTCTGAAAGTAGTTCAGTACACTCAGGATACTGCAGTTGTTGTTGTAGGGAGCAAGAGGAGCCATGCAAATGTCTTTCAGCATTACAGTCTCATTGTCAAAAGAAGCAGTTATGTTGACAATGGCATCCTGCAAATCCAGTACCTTGAAAAAAAAACAAACCAAACCATACTTTAACAGCAGCACAAGAAAGCATTTCCCCTGCAAGACAGGACTGAAGTACATGCTGCATTCCTGTAAGTTTCCAGAGATAGTGGCACACCAATAGCTGCACATTACTAAAGCTATTATTCCCATGTTCACACTAAGAATACTTAGTTGGACCTAGCTTGCAAGCCTACTTCTAACAAAAGTTTTTCAGCAAAAAGTTTATGGCAAGACTAGGACTTTCAATATCAATTCCTAGCAATTGTTTTGATGGATATATAGCACTACAGATGGAAGCCAACTCCATATGATTATACCCATTAGGTTTGTTTAGGTCTTTCCTCTTGGAAAGTTCTAGTTACCTGATGAAGAATCTCTTTGTTAAGAGGAGGCCCAAAAGATACATCTGCTCCCGATGGGTAAGGTGAATATTTGTGTGGATGGCTGTTTGGCGCTTGAATAATAATTTGTTCAGTACGAAAGAAAGGCCCAAAGTGTGTGTCAAAGTACTCCTTCTCCTTGTGAGCTTGGCTGCTTGGGGCTGACCAGAGATCCACAGGGTTTGTAGTTGCTTTAGTATATACAAAGCCCGAGCAGCACATTGCAATGAAGACCACAGAAAAGAGGATAACAGGCCGTGGATTTCTGACACAAAATGCCCCCCATGACGTGAATGTCATCCTTAGGCCATTCTCAAACCTTTCACCAAGTCTTTCACCACAAGTAATTTCCCCTGTAAGAGCAAGAATTAAAGAGTAAACGTTTGAGAAGTCAGTTAAGCAGCATTTTCTTGAAGCCCAATTGGACAGTTGAAATTTTATTCTAGCTCTGCTTGCAGTAGACACCAGAAGCCATGTCTACATTGATGGTTAGACCCAGGGACCAATCCTTGACTGAGGTCGAGGGGGGCAGAAATTAGGTTGTATCTAACACTGCCCCTTCTAATGTAAGACTGTCTTTGGCACAAGAAGGCACAGCAGATAATGGTAGGAAGCAGTTAAGAGATACATAAGCATTAAAATGAGCTACCTCAGCTGCTAAACAAACTACAGTTCTCTCATGACATACTTTGAATAGATACACAGATGGGTCAGAACATGATCAAAATGTATTAGTATCACATTGCCCACACCCCCGCCTCAGCTACAAAACACTCCAGAACTTCCTATTAGCATGGCTAAATTCATAAACTCTGCACCCAGAGCTTCCAGCATCTAGCAAAACAGGGTTAAGTTCTACCCTAAAAAGAAAATACTGTCTGGAAAACCTGAAATAAATCTCCTCTTACAAGAATGGATTATATGGCCTAACAAAGCTAAAATTCCAGAACCCATCCACAGGAAGGGGATGAATTTACAGTGAGTTTTAATAAATCTATTACTTTTATCCAGGACATACCATTGTCACGATGAGAGCTCACAGGAAAGGCTACATTGCTGTCAATTGGTGTGTACTCCGAGACAAAGTGCCGTCTCCTGCAAAATAGAAGCCTATGTTACCCTGCTCCCCCAAAAAGTTATCTTTTGGGGTCTGTACAGTAAGAATAGTCTAGTACTAGTAAAAAATTTGGTATTTGACTCCTCTAGAATTTACAGGCATCTCATGTTCTCTCTACACCCATCCATTCAAGAACATCAATCTCCAGTTTTCTGTTCCTTTAGAACAACCTACAGCCACATCAGCTGTCTTAATAAACTTTTCCAGCTTGGATCAAGCACACATTCCTTATGCATATTTAGAAGGCCAGTAGCATTACCAACACAGAGTTTATCTTTAAATTGATAATAATTTAGAGTGAGAACATTTGCAGGAGATCTCTGTTAGAAATATATCACTTTATTAGTCAAACTGATTAAGTTACACCTACTTAGCCGGAAGAAATGTGGAAGGAAAAAGGAAAGGAAGTTGATTTCTTTCTGTCCTGAAGACAGGCAAGTTATAGCACAGAACACTCACAATAGACCTATATTGCTTACACTCATTCCCAATACCCAGAGAAGAAGCCAAGTTCAATAGCCTCCTCATAGCAAGCTAGTTAAACCTCCAGTTACGGCAGAATATTTTGGTCTATAAACCAGACATTTCACCCTTACTTCATGTAGCTTATTCTGCATGTTGCGTACTAAATTAAGGCTGCTGAGCATGTCACAACCTTGTTGTACCCACTATCCTTTTCCATACAGATTTAATTCTTATTATACAGCAATTTCAGGTTCCGGGTCATAGCTGAACAATATGAAAGTTAAACTGAAAAGTACCACTATACTCCAAGATATTAAATAGTAGAAACCTCTGTAAAACTCTACTAAGAAATATTAATAAGTTTCCAGTGCTCTGGGTTGCTAGCACACCCACAAAGCATTTTTAGCTACAGCTACTTGTGAACTTTACTAGCAAGGATCACATAGCACAGAAGCTGGCCTGCTGCCCCTTACTTTACAAAATGCTATAATTACTAGGTCAGCTTTTACCTAGTTGTTTCAGGAGACTAAGGAGAAGTACTCAAGACCTAACCTGCTGTAAGGCATCGATTGTTTTGTTACAAGCATTAGTCTGCAAGAAAACTATGTTACAATTGCATCTGGCTGCCAATGATCCCAAATTCAGTTACAATAATCTCATTACCTTTAAGTCAAATTTTTAGTGATTCTTTCCCCCTTAACCACATCTCCCGACCAGGTTAAACACTTTCTTGCACATGTAACAACAGCCAAAAGTAATGGAGTCTTTAAAGAAACACTGCATGTGGCAAACAGGTTTCTCCATCACTGGAATTTTTCAGCTCCTTCCAATTACAGTAATGTTCCAACTTAAAGGAACAAGTTGTCTGGAGGAAGAGAATGGGACTGCATTTTTACTTAGTCATATGGGTTCTCCAAGATATTAGTTTATTCATGCACTGATGACCTTGTCTTAAGCATTGTAAAACCCCACAGCTTCCAGAGAAGTTTGACATTTGAGGACAAAGACAGTTCACTTCTCCTGGAAGGCAGTGCTCTGGTATCTGAATACATACCATTCAAGAACAAAGTTCAACTGAGACTCTACTGTTTACTACAGAGGCTTAATGTTAGTTAAATGAAGCGTCTGCTTCATTTCTAGGAAAATATGCATTTTCCTAGACTTCTGCACTCTTGCTTATAAAAGTTGTAGATTTGTACATTTGATCCCATTGCTAGGGATGCTATGAGAATTGTGTATCAGCTAAACCAACTTCCACACTTCCTTTCTACCATGTAAGTTTTAGGTGGTAGGACACTCCCTCTAAGTATAAGTATCTGCCACAGAACAGAACTTCTGATTGGGTAAAGAAATAGAGTCATTAGCATTCTGTCTTGGGCAAAGGAAGCTCTCAGGGAAAAGGCAAGTGACTGTCAGAGCTGAGCATTTTGAATGCTTTACCTGTAACACCAGACTCCAAAAACTAGTGCAAAAAATATGAGTAGAAATCCCATGTAGGAGATCCACATGATGACATACACAGCATCCAAACCAAATAAAAGCCAAGGAGGAGGCAATGGAGGGGGTTGAGGTTTTGGACCACAAACAATGGAACAGTCCTGGCAGCTGCATGGTGCTGTCGAATCATCCACAGACTCATTACAGCCTTTGGTAGCATTGTTCATAGGATTCATTCCATGGACAGGAACATCTGCCAAATCACAAGTTGCAGAGACAATTCACTCCCATGTAAAAATTCAGACCTTCATAACAAAAGCTTCTCCATTAAATTAGTTAAGCCTTTATACAAAAAAACCTATCCTCTATGCAGGGTAGCTTTTCTTGGTCTTATAGCTGAAGAAGCCACTACCATTTCCATAGCAGGTACCAATTATTTACAGTTGCCTAGTAACTAAACTACTGGTCATGTTTCAGAACATTTCATTCTGTAAAACTAGTAAGGACATACTGCTATCATCCCAGCAATGTCTCCCCCTTCACCTGTTCAGACTGAAAAATGGATAACAATTTCTTTACAAAGAAATCCTGAAGGATTAGGGTACCACCCTCATTTCCCCAAAGAATGCAAGCTATCCAGTTGTCTATAGTCAGTCCATTGCTTAATGAGTTTGAGACCTACACAGCAAGAAGCAGCATACAAGGCAAGTGCAAAGTGTGACTTCCAAGCAGATATCAAAAAAGATAATCTGTTTCTTACACTGCTTTGAAAGCCTTCAACTGCAGACACTCATTTGCTGGGCAGCTGTTTAACAAATCAGTATTACTAGCAATCAGCCTTTGACAGAAGCTTCAAAGGCAAGGACTAATCAGTTTCTCACCTGAAAAGATAGGAATAATGCTGAAAGGAGTTTGTCCATTGTCTTTATTAAACATGTACTCAATCCAGTTGGTTGCATTGCAGTCCTTGACATCCTTCCCACATAGCAGCCCCAATGCTTTAGCACTACTTGATGGAGCCTCCACATCTTTGCAGGCATTATACATTGCTAGGAAGAACGCATGAAGACAGAAGATTTATTAGGCCAATGTTATTGTTTGAGTGAATACTTCCAATAATTATAGACTCGATTTCAACAAGAAACATATTGTTAAGTAGTGCTTTCAGTTTTATTTACAGTATTCAAGGTTGTGATGCTTTTTACAGCTATCTTCCCTCAAGTAGGCCATCTGAATTGCTTTATGCTAGAACCTACTTTACTATTTGAGCTGCAACAGGGCTTACTGTAAAGTTCCTTTCAGGGAAAGTTAGGACAAACATTTAAGGTAGTTTCAACCTCTAGGCCACATACGACTTTCAAGGGTCTCAACTTGATTAAAGGTTACTGCACAAAGGGTACAAAGACTGAATTAATGCTTCAAGCTTGCTATAAATTTGGGTTCTATTTTAAGTTTAGTTAGAAAAAAAAATTAAGACTTAAAGGACAACAACAGTCCATTTCAAGAGGAATGAGTGCCTCTTACAGAACCATTCCAGTGCACTGCATACAAACTTGATCATCACACTTGCCACATAGTTTCAGTATCAGGTCAGCTTTGGACATTCAATATTTGTCAACAACTTTGTTTTTCTGAAGTTAAAGACATCAGGGTTATCAGCTTTTAACCATTTGTATAGATGTCCAGGCTCAGCTGAGTCTTCTAAACAGTGGTATTAAGAGTGTCACTACGATGTCTCCTACCCGGGCAGAAGTCAGCATTACAGCTGTTTTAAGGGGGAATACTGGTACCAATTTGATGTCTCAAGCTTCAAAAGATAGTCAAAGAGATGGTTTCCCCTCTCAGTTCTTTCCTGCTTTCTTAAGCACTGGTCTTGTTACCTTGATAAAAGCCAAGACAAATTAACATGCTGTTTACTCACCATTTGCAAATCTGTCTCCAATAAAGTACTGCAGCTCTGTAATGCTACTTCTGTTCTCTTTTAAAATTGGATCGTAATAGGGTATGGTACTTGTAACATTCAAAAAGTCAGACTGATTTGGACTGCAAGTGAGTTCACAGAAGAGGTTTATCAAGTTGTAAAAACAGGATGGACATCTGGGTAGGAAAGTCAATGAACAGCAATCAGATTAAAAGGTAAAGATGCAACACATCTGATTTAACCTACAGAACAAGTGTAAACATCCCACTAGGAACAACAGAATAAAATGTTTAAATTCTGCAAGTTTCCAATCAGCAATACAACAGTAGCTGGTGCTTAACACTGTGTGGTACTTATCAGTACCATCAGCATCATTCACCATCAAAATTTCCCACCTCAAATAGCAGATACAAACAGAAGTTTGAGGAAAAATTTAACTGCTGCTAGCAGGATGGCTTCTGTTAGAACAAGAAGACTGAAAAGTACTTTATGTCACCCTCTTCTGAAGGCTTCATTGTAAGCACAGTAGCTTGAGGCAAACGAAAGGTAATGTCTATTCTACCAACTAACTCTATCCAGACTGCAAGTAGTTTAATGAAATTAAAGCCTCCTGACACAGATTAGAAAGTCACTCCAAGACCTTGCTCCAATAAGCCACAGAATAAAGTTACACTCAACTTAAGAAAGCACATTAAGACATGTTCATGTTAAAAAGCTCTAGTTGCTTTACCATTCGTTAGCATACCTGGAGAGAAACTGCAGAGGCAGCTGCAAGTTGTTTTTCAAAGTCTGAAGTTGATGAACATCACAGCAAGTGCTTACATTGCCGAAGAATAAACCTGGACAAAGTTCCTTAAATAAAACCAGTATTGAGATTAGGGGAAAGAAGTAAAAGCACGTTTAAGACTTCAGAACTCATGAGAATTATGGGTTCTACTTCAGCATATTTTAGAAGACAGTAGCTGCTGCTGTGGGAAATGTATAGGGAAAAAAAATAAATGAAAAATCAAACTAGCCAATAAGATTTTTTGGAGAACAAGGAGAAGAATCACTTCTTTCATTCACTTTCATTCATCACTTCCTTTTAGAAAGCTCCTTCAGATTATCTTTAGTCATAAAGGGTCTGTATATAGAATGATAATGGTATTTGAAAGTCTATTAGTAATACGACAAAGCATGTTTATCCGAGTTCAAAGTATTCCTGCAGCTTATCCTCTAGCATACCTTCTGGACAGTATCAGATTCTAGACTCTCCGTAGGCAAGCCGCTAAACATACAAATAATTCGTTAACTGGCAGAGTTATTTCATGTCCAGTTTACAGAAGAGATACATGCGTTTAATACAAGGATAACTTATAATGACATACAAGACCTGTACATTAGGTCTTCAGAAACAACACAAAACAGCAGTTAGCTCAGCTGCATATTTAAGTCACTCCTGCCATCAGCCAAACCACTGTTTAACTCTATAGCTATTTCACACTTCAAAGCTTTGAACTATCATCTGTCAGAAAGCAAGTCTGGCAGTATCATCCTACACTGTGTTTCAAACACACAAGCTCTATTTTGACTGTGATTTTGTTCACTTTTACAGCTAAAGCCCAGATAAGGAAACACGGCCTCACACTAGGTACAGCTAAGTTCAGCTAAACTGAACTTCGTCCAAGTTTGCTCCATTTGAATGAGTGTCAGCTACTGCATTCTTATTTAAAGAAGAGATCAGGAACAATCATCTGATGGGAAACGCAGTTTAGTCTTGTCCTTTAGAGACTGGAAGGGTGCAACTGCAGAATGTACTATAGTTTGGAAGAGTCCTAAAAAAAAAATAGTGCTTATGCCACTGAGGAAAATATGCAGGCAAGCAAACCAATCCCATATTTCCTGTTATGTTTGTGAAACCCTGTAATCACATGTTTTGGAGACTTCTCCTATCTCTGAACAGGAACTACTTGGGCTACGACCTATTCCTGAGAAATCAGAAATAATCTGCTCATTTTCTTATCAGGTGAGGCTAAAAAGCACCACAGTGTAGGCCCAACAGAATCCAATACAGAATTCCAAAGTATAGGAGAATATTTTTTTAACAGCAGACCCCCAAAAGAATCTCACCTGCATTACATCATAGCCATCTTTTGGTAGTGCTATTGGTGGTCCATCATAAGCACAGTTGTACCTCTTGTCTCCAGAAGCAACTCCACATTCTCCATACCAGACACAGGATTGTGGAAGTACCTAATCAATACAACGTAACTGATTAACTGCAAGGAACAGTTGCCAAATTCCTCATTTATTGTAGAGTTTATGTGCCAACATTCCAAAACTCATTTACGATCCAGATTAACTTTCTACTGATTTAAACATCAGCTTGTACCAAATAAAATACCCACTAACAACAGCATGTGTTTTTGGCATGTGCATACCACTATCAACCGCCACCTCAGCTCCTTACCTGTCTCACCCAGTCTAGTAATGGGAAGTGCACTGTCCATAGTTAAGACCAAGTTTGAGAATTAAGAAAAACCTATAACAATACTTCAAATGCATCTCCAAATATAAGGTCACATAGAAAACAATTTGTTCATGCAAGCGGATTAAACTGTCAGTTTAGAGCACGAGTCAGTGTACATGGAGAGAAGCATACTGCTTACATGAAGTATTTCAGCTCCTCCTGACACCTTTCAATCCTTGCAAACTCAAATCACTTACAGTGACAGATTGAGGAAGTAGAAGCATAGAGAGGACTCCAAACAGAACTTCATGACTGCACTAGCCATGCAATCCCATATATTGTCACAATCTCAAAGGATGCTCTTCAAAACCACTTTCAAGCCTAAGCATGCAACATCTAAGTGACATGCAGAAAACTTCAAGTCTCATTTTAGAGATGCTTCCAGTTAAAGGACTAGCAAAATGATAAACTGGTCCTTTTTTAGGTGCATAAGGGAAATAGAAAAAGGATAATTGGCACCCTGGAAGCCTTGTATTTTTTGTTCAGTGGTACTGACACTGAGACATGAGAAATGCTAAACCAAAATATTCTGAAAATATTTAATGCAATAACAAGTTATTTACAGAAAATTCTTTAAGACAGCTTCAAGATTTCCCTTTGCACCTGGGCACAAACAAAAAGCAGACTGCACAAACACTTACTGCACTTCTGCCAGCTCTGATCAGAAGTTTGAATGGCACAATTTGAGACATAACTGACCTACTTTTATCTCCTGAACAACCTTGAACTAGCATTTGCTGAAACACCATATGCTTACACTGAAAGGGCAGACTGCTGGGCTCTGTGCTTGACCATGAATAATGTTGTTTATTGACAAGAGAGGCCCCTGGAAGGCTGAATTCATAATACCCAAGAGCTACCCAGAATTACAATGCCTCTGCAACACCCATATTTGTGCCAACACCACTGACAGTTCCTCAAAAAGTAATTATTAGGTTTTAAATCAGGGACAATAGCTATCACCAATTTACCTAACCCTGTTCAAACTGTTTTCTTTTACCTTAACCTAGGAACACTGTCCATTTAAAATTACTCACTAGAAGCCAGGTCCAAGAATCAGTTTAAGTACCACCCATCCAGATCACTATTTCATTTGTCTACTCTAGCATTTCTTCTAGCTAAACCTGTCACCAGCTGCTAAGTATCACCATATTCTTATATACAAGTTGGAAGCCACCCCTTAATATTTAGTTTTTACAAGTGCAATCTTAACACCAGCATGAGCCAAAATTTCCATAAATTGGAGTCTATTTACAGAAACTATATTGTGTGTTCACACATCAAATTAAGAAGTCAGTGCTTCTTTGATGCAAAATTAGAAGTCACTGTCTTCACCTCTGCTTCCTCACACTTGTATACTCCAGTTTTAATAGCAAACAATCAGCTAATGAGGAAAGATGGTTCAGTGTTTGTATGTACCAGTGTCAGAAGTGACAGTCTCTTCAAAAGGCAGCACAGATTCAATCCTATTTTTGCAAAAGGGCAAAGAATTTTGAGCTGCTTACTACTGCCTGCGAGAACAGAATTAGGCATTTCTTCAATATCAGGCTGGCTTTCATGCTTAGCCTAGAATGGTTTGTAATCAAACTTTTATGACACTTTCTATGTTTCATTAGGTCTTGTCATCTCACACTTTCTAATTTTAAAACCCACAAAATCATCAACCTACTCTTTTCAGAACGACCAGCTCCTTCCTGAGTGGAAGGTGTGGGAAAAGTGGTAACGCAGTTACCAGTTGCAAAAAACAAACTTATCAGGGCACTCCCTACATAGAAAAACTTCTGTGTTGTAAAGTAAACTTCAGTTACCACATCAGGCTGATTGGTAGCTCTATTGTTTAAAAATGTTATCTGCATTTCAAGATAACACTTATTATAAAGATACAAATACAAAATAAAAAGTAAGCTGTGTTTTGTCTAAATTTACCCACTGGGCATTTTGCTATCATTTTCAGCACAAAGCAGTTTATTCACACATGACACTTGGTCATGCACCAAAAAGGATTCAGCTAAACACACAAAAAAATAAAGCAAGATAAAGTGTCTCGGCCTACTGTTAGTTTACACTAGTAATGTGAATACAGAATTTGGAACCACATTCCTAAAGTTCTACATTGATAAGACCTACAATGAGAAAAAGAAAAAAGTTTACCACTCAATTTCAGCTTCTTCAGCTTCAGAAAAGCTGAACAGATCAGTTACTTTTGACTACTAGAACTTTTAGACCTAGAACTTTAATACTCTATTGCAGTACTAACACCAAGAATGCAATTGCAGAAACAAACCGAGATTAGATATTTATACCACGGCCTAGCAAGATCTCACTATACAAATGTGAATTTATTCCCTGAACAGCTAAGCTTTGGTGATCCTTGGTTTTCAGGGACTGAGCTAAAGCCTAAAGCCCACTATATCAATGTCAGCAGCAAGAAACCAGTACACTCTCAGATATTAACAAGTCAATAGCATGCTCATCACTGAGTCAGACACAAAATATGGAAGAAGGCTGACCTCCTGGGGTTCAGACAGTATTCAGGGATACTGCAAGTCACTAAGTAACTACTCTGTTACCACCGATAAGATACAGCTGGAAGTTCTTCCCCAACAAACTCTCCAGTAAAAACTAGATTAAGTTACAGAATAGGACAAGCACTTTGCTCTTTCTGCTTTTTCAAAACACTCCGAAACCGCTTGGAATTGCTGGAGATGAGTAAGTGTGGTTGTCAACAAACCACAGTTTAACAAAGCTACTGCTTGCAGAAAGAGACTTTCAGGTCATTTAAAATTTGTGTGAACAATCATCTTAAACAGGTGAAAGCCCCTAGCCCCCAAAGTAACAGAGAAATGCAGTGTTGAAGCCAACTGCCTTCTAAATAAGGCAAAATACCCCACAGGACTAACACCAACAGATTTTTTTGCTTAGTTGGGGCTTTTCTGGTTTTGTTTCTTAATCACACTAATGAGTACTCTGTATTTTAAAATGGGACTAAGTACTTTATAAAGTAACAGCAACATAACCTCAGATTAAGGCTGTTCTCTCCTGCCCCCAGCACAGTTTAGAAACCATCTGGCAGTACACTAACACTATACCTCACTGCATCCTCAGAGTTCAGAAAAGTGTATCCCTACTTCTGGTCAACTTCACCTATTTGAAGAGAAATTTCACCTCAGGTCAGAGTTCCAGGAGCCCTAATAAATAACTCGCCCACAAGCAAGTATGGGCATTTCATGACTATTAACATTCTACAAAGGTTCTGCTAAAGCTTTTTGGTTTGCAGACATTATTGTTTGCAATGAAATTGGTGTTCCAATAGATCATAAAAACATTTGCTTCAGTCTAAGTTTCTTCAACTGCATGTTGAAACAAATCAGTAATCTTCAATGTTTCCAGCAACATTAGCCATCACCAACAATGAATATGTAGCTGTTAAGCAAAGAACAATGATAGGTTTCACACAGAAACAGCAACTATTTATAGCCTTGCAAATACCACATCACAAGTGAACATTGTTTTGCTCCCCAAATTCAGATTACTAATGTATGGAAAAGGCAACAGCCTCAGATGATGTTGTTTCCCCTTCCTTCATCTACAATGGCAGATCTATGATCTTGCAGGGTACAAAGAAAGATTCCAAGCAAACAATCCTGTTTCCCTCCCTGTGTCATCCCCTCCCCTTCCATAATATCTAGTCCACATCACAATTAATACCTGATACTGCCCACTAGCTTGAGAAATTGAGTTCTAGGGAAACACAATATCATAGTACCCCTAACAAATAGCAAGGCTAGTTTATGGAAGCGGGTGACCAGGTCAAGTTTGCAGATCTGCCCCAGGATTTGCACATTACTTCACAGCCTCCCCATGAGAGGGGAGGGAAAGGCCCACAGATTAAGGGAAACTTTCCATGTTTAATTCTTACTCTTATTTTGTCTCTTTCAGTAACTTGTTGAGAGGCAGCCAATTCAGGGACAAGCTTTGTCTGCCACGTTCCTCTTGTTCTTTTGCTCATAGTAAGGAACTGCTCTCTTTCAGACAGAAAAATCATTAGATACTTCTGGTACGGCCAAGCAAGACACACTTCTGGAATTATCCAAGCACACTTCAGATGTCACAAGAAAGTCAAAGTCAAGCAGGAAAAGAAAGTTCTAATATTGGGAGTAGCTCAGTATCTGTGGGAGCAAACTCATGTTGGCTGACAATGATTTAATAATACACACTCAATACATGCATGATCAGGAAGCACAGGGCCCCTAACTAGCAGCTGCCTGCAACTAAGGCCACCTGTACCTAAACACCTTCCATACCCCTGCAGGGGAATAGTAATAACACTGCAAAACACAGGTCGTTTTGTCTATTGCCCAGCAAAGTACTACTCAGTTCTACCAGTCATTCCCTTCAGCCATCCCTCCTCTTCTAAGAAGACTTATTCACAGTCTTCCAGCATGAAAAGTGAAGAAGTCACTCCTGATTTTCCAGGAACTAACTTAAGAGGTTACTGCCTCATCCTAGAGGTACATCCCCATCCCTGCCAAGCAAGCTGCTCCACACAGACATTTCAGAGGTCAGGTAACACCACACTGCAAACCACTTAGCAAGTTTGAGACAGAACAGCACCTGCCATTAACATCTTCTCAAAGGATTTCAGAAACACAGAATATATCCTACAGCTGGGGATTCCAGCTGCTGATACGAAACCTGTGTCCCACCTTGCCCCACCTACCAACCTGTCAGCTTCTGTTTTAGTATCATTATACAAGGATCAACTGGAACAGGCTGCTTAAAGCACACAAGATGCCATCCAGCACATTAGGATGTTCAGAAAAGAGCAAGAACAGTTTCAAGACTTGAGTGTTAGGCTATAAATAAGATAATAGTAAAAGGATTCAAATTCATTAGGAAATTGAAACCTGCATGGTTAAAATAATCTTGCAATGTTTACTTCTTATGGACCACAAAGCCACATCCTCTACAAGGATCCCCTAAATCTTACGGGAACTTGTTTCAAGCAGTATTTTTCTGTCACCTAAATGGCAGCATAATGTGACTTACCAACCTAGAATACACCTCAATGCTACAAGATGGCACCTCCCTCCCCAAAAACTTAGGTAAAGAAGTGTTGGTAAGGTGTGAGGTCCATTACCTATCCACTGGGAGATCATGACTCAGTACTAAACAATCAGCTTTTCCAGTGGTTAACAGAAGGACAAATTCCTAGTTTTCTGTTCAAGCGCTTCAGAGGTTGTTTGAAGAGGATATGAGAGAACAAGGGAGCCTCAGCCCACACAGGATGACAGACGTGTGAGTTCGGAAACAGATAAGTATAAAACTTGACATAGAAAGTATGCTCCCAAGTCGGTTAGAGAGGAAAAAAACCACAAACAAAACACTAAGGCTCACAAAACACTCCTTGTTTCCCCAGAGTAAGCCAGAGTACATTACTTCTATCTTGGACTACAGCCTAAACAAAACTGAAGACACAAGTGAAGGTGGTACAGTACTTTTTCCTAAAGCATCAGAAAGTCCAACTAACTCTATTCCTCAGTTATAAGGAAACACGCAGCACATCGGTAAACAGCCAGATCATAACACACACAGGCTACTACTCCCAGGAAGCTGTCTCGTAGCACATGAAATAATCTAAGCAAACCGAAGCGGACACTGAGGACATATGCGAGCCCCTACACGAGCATGTGACTGCGTGGCTACTCACATGCACGGGGCATTGCATAACCAGGGCACACCGCAGGACCGCGGCACCCCGGGCGCTGCTGCTGGGCCCAATACCCTGGCACATGAAGGGGGCCAAGCCCAAGCACGCTCACTGATCCCAGGCGGGCCTGCCGGGCGTCACCGTGTTCTCCCGCTCTTCCTCGCCTCCGTTCAGCCAGCAGCGAGCCGAAGTGAGGGAAAGTGGAGGGGGAGCCTCGCCGGGGATAAGGACGGGACATCCCGGTACCACGGTGCAACTTCGCACTGCCCGAGCCCAGCGACCCAACCTTCACACCAGCCGGCCCCGCCACCCGGGAGACCCTCGGCTTTAGGCTGCGCTGGGAATCACGGCGGCTCCCCTCAGTCCTGTGGCAACACCTGCGGGCGGGGGGGGGAAGGGGCTCGCCGCCCCCAACCCCCTCCTTCTGGCGGTGCCGGGAGGCCCAGCCCGCCGACCCCCTACCGCAGTTGGCACAGCCGCCCTACGGCGCCCACCCCGGGAGGGACTCACCCGCACAGGCGACAGAAGCAAGAGGAGGAAAAGAGCGAGCAGGCCGAGGCCGCCCCGCCCGGGGCTGCCTTGCGGGCTCCCCATGGCTACGCGAGCAGGGGCGCGGGGAGCCGGCAGGGTTCTCGGCCGCCGCAGCACCGAGAGACGGCGAGGTGGAGACAGGAGGCGGGGAAGCAGGAGGGCGGGCGGGCAGGCTGACAGCGCTCCGGCGCAGGTCCGGAAGGGCCGCTCTCGCTAGGCCGGGCGGTGCTATCAGCCCCTTCGAGGAGCGGCGGGGACAACACCGCCAACCGTCGCCGCTTCCCCACCACCCGGCACCACCTCCCCGGGCGGCGGGGCGGAGCCGCTCCTCACGCCACGGTCTCCCGGGTGGCGCCTCTCTCCGTGCCTCGGCGGCGGCGGCGGGAAGAGCGGGCCTGGGCCGGGAGGGGCTGCGTCTGTCCGCCCGGGCGCCATGGGCAGCCGGTCAGCGGCTTCGTGCGGGCGCGGCAGGGACGGACCACGTAGTTTGCAAACATCAAAGGCGCTGTGCAAATCCCGGCTTTAACAAAAGAGCCTTATTTTTGCTTCAAAATTGCTAATCCACGATTTTGAAGCATTAGTCTCGCAATCCCGCGTAGTATTCCTGTGCAGCTGCAATAGATGGTATAAATAAGTGTGACCAGCAGGTCAAGAGAGATGGTTTCCCCCCTTTACTCTGCTCTCATGAGATCCCACCTGCAGTGCTGCGCCCAGCTCTAGGGCTACCGGCGCAGGAGGGGTGTGAGCCTGTTCTAGTGAGTCTAGAGGAGGCCTCAAGGGATGATCCGAGGACTGGAGTGCCTCTGCTATGGAGACAGGCTGGGAGAGCTGGGCTTGTTCAGCCTGGAGAAAGGAAGGCTCCGGAGAGACTTCAGAGCAGCTTCCAGTACCCAAAGGGGGTTATAGAAAGTCTGGAGAGAGGCATTTTACAAGGGAAGGTAGTGGTAAGATAGTGGGGAGTAGCTGTAAACTGAAAGAGGGGAGATTGAGGTTGGGTAATGGGAAGAAATTCCTCCCTGAGAGGGTGGTGAGGCACTGGCACAGGTTGCCCAGAGAAGATGTGGCTGCCACATCCCTGGCAGCGTTCAAGGCCAGATTGGACCAGGTTTTGAGCAACCTGGTCCAGTGGAAGGTGTCTCTGCCTGTGGCAGGGGGCATGGGACTCCATAATCTTTAAGGTCTCTTTCATCACAAACCATTGTATGACTGTTATTCTGTTAAATATGAATGATGTAAATAAATACTCCCATGCAAGGCTGATCAGGCTACCCTGGTAGAAGAATGCTTTGCTGGGGTTTTGGCTGCTGGCAAAGCTGTGGGTTGGTATCAGGTGGCCTGAGTGGTGTTGCAATCAGTTTTGGGAGTGCTGATGGCACTCTGCTGCTGTGCTTGGGATCTGTTTGTTTGGGATCTGGCTGGGAGGAGGCACACTGAAAGTGGGGTGGGTCACATTCCCATGCAGCCTCTCTGATTTCCCAGCCACTTTATTGCTTTCATGACAGGGTACTGCGCAATGCGCCGCTGGAATAAAATATGTAATTTACCTGATATTGCCATCTGCTGACAAAAATGCAGACTAGTCTTGGTGTCATAATCTCACAGGCAAATGCATTGGGCAGGGACCTGTGGAAGGTCATGTAGTCCAGCATTTTGCTGAAAGCAGAATCCAGTTAGACCAGGTGGCTCAGGGAATTGTCTGGTTGTGTTATGAATAGCTTCAGAGATGGAGATTTCACAACCTCTTTGGACATACTGTTCCACTCTTTGACCACAGTTAAAGTAAAATATTTTTGGTTGGGTTGGGTTCTTTTATTTTTTTGTTGTATCTAAAGAGCTGTTTCCATGTTCCATCTTTAATCTGTGCCTCTTTGCCTGAGAAGTGTGTAGCTCCCTTCCTCCCCATCCTCCTATTTGGTAGCTGCAGGGAACAGTAAGAGCGGGTGAGGATGCAGAGCTATGTCTAGCAGCTCCCCGGCATGTAAGTGTAGTTGCACGAGTGTTATCAATGATAAAGTTGGCATCGTTGATTGTGTCATCTTAAAGATATCTCTTTCCCCCGGGCAGGGAAAAAGTAGCCCTGAATAGTTAACCCAGATCAATGCTGCTAGCAGCTTGTTGTCTTTTCTGGTAAACATAGCCCAAAAGAGACCATCCCCTTTCATAGCTGCTCTAGTTAAAGGATTTAACCCTGGGATTAAACCCAGAATTATGCATAGCTGTTAGGGACTGTCTGCTTGGAAGACTAATGGGGAATATTTACTCTGGTTTTCAGCATCATATACAAAATTGAATTTTGCTGCCTCGAAGAAAAGACCAATAATTTCATCATTCATTCGTCACTCAGGGTGTAGCTTGATGACTCTATGGCACCAAACAAGCCCTTTAGTTGTCTGTTAGGATTAAATCAGCTCTTTTCCTCACTGGATACTGTGAATGGTGTAAAGGTGCCTGCTGGGAAGCTTGTGTAAAATAGCTGCCTGCTTTGTTCTGTTCTACACCTTTGACAAAAAGCCCCCAGCATTGCCTTCAGGGGTGTGTAGGCCTTACTGTACATCCATCGTTTTACCCACTGCAGAAATGAAACTGGTGTTGCTGCTTCTACTAGAAACTCAGGCACTTAGTAGTAATGACGTTGCAATGTCTAGATGGCAATCTCTCTGAAGAATTACTGCTGCACGCAAATGGAAGGGCAGTATATGATTGCTTTGCTGCAAAATCAATTAAACTGTCCATCACTGTTTATTCTCCATAATTTATTACTAGCCTTTATTATTTCTACTGCGATTGCACCCAGTGACACTTCCAAGAAGTGGGAGCTATGTTAAGCAACACTGTGTACAAGCACGTGGGAAAGTGGGATATTCTCCTTGGATGTCTTGCAATCTGTGTAAAGACAAGCTGCAACAGGTGAGTCAGGAGTTTCACCCAGCTTCTCACACCTCCATTTTTTTTTTTTGTAGAGCCAGTCCAAACCACTCTAGCTTGTTCCAAGCCTATTTTTCCAGCTAAACCAGAATAATACTTGTACTAAGCAAAGCTGGTATTTCCTATTTGGTGGTGTAAGGAGCTCTCATTTGTCAGCCTTCCTCACCTGTGGAGGCCTGCTTGCCTTTTAATTATATACGCCACAACACCTATTACTTTGGTCAGATGCTCTTGACTTCAAACTTCCCATGTGGGATCAAATCAGGCTGAGGGGACTGACAGCAGTCTTCTTGATGCTGCCAGTACCTACTTAAATATACATATGGTATATCAAGTGATGCTGAATCAAGTCTTTTTATCTTTTCATCTTTGTATCTACCCTAATGTATTTTGATGGCTCCTCTCCCAAACTGTGCCAGTGTGTCCCTACCTAACCTTAGAAAATCATACAATTACTCTTTAAGATCACACCCTTTCTGTATTTATCATTGAAGTCATTGAAGCTTGTTCATTTTTATTACAAATAGGCAAAGTTATTGATTGCCTCGTGGCAAAAGCTTGGGACTTGAATTCAAGTTGTTCAAAGTTTGTTCCAATTTTGCTACAGATTTGTTGGACAATCTCGGCAGGTCCCAACCTCTCCAGTGCAATTTTCTCTTTTGTAAAGTGATGCCAATTGCATGGCAACATTTGGCCCAAGAACTCCAAACCCAGGTGTCAGCCAGTGAGCTGTTGAAGGAAAACACTTTAGAAATGCAGTTTATTATTGCAGCATAGTCTGGAGACATGCTGCACTTGTTACTGTGAGCAAAGAGGTGCAGGTACAGGACTTGAGCCAGGTACTGTGCGTAAGCACTGATATGATAACAAATTCAAGGTTTGACCTATTAATGACTGTGTATAGTGAATGCTCCCGGCTTTCATTAATGTCAGTTTACTAAGCCCCTGTGAGCGCCATGCTGCTCACATGGTGAGTGACTCTGGGTTGCTGTTGAAGTAGAGAGTATGGGCAGAACTGTCACAGGGAAGTCCCTGAGGGCACTACCAAAATCTGACAGGAGAGACAGGAGACAGGTTTATGAGCCAGAGCTGACCTGAGGAACACCCTGTTTATGGCTGGACTTGGAGACCTTTTGTCAGTTTTATAACAGTTTGTCCCAGTTAGTAGAGTCTGATGCAGTAGTATGGCCAAGGGAGTGCCTGCAGGGACTGTTCTGGGAGTCTTCAGAAAGTGAAATAGTTCTTCTGCCTCTTCATGTGATGTAGTCTGGACAGGAAGAGCACAAGGTTCTGGTATCACTTTTCCAAGGGACTTAATACCCATAAGCTGTATACAAAGTGTGTATGCATACATGTAACATATATGCTCATAAGAACACATCTGTGCAGTACATACAAAATTGCAGTCTGCTTCAAGTCTGTGTTGTAGGTTAATGTTGTGCTCCACCTGTGTATCCAAGTCAGTGAAACATTTGCCTTAGCAAAAAGTTCAGTCCCTTTTCCTTCCTGGCTTAGCTGTGTTTCCCACTGTCAGTTTCCAGATTGCTCTGTTTATCCCTGCTTTCTGGCAAGGTGCAGCATTAAGCAGGCCTCGTGCCAGCTCTGAGAGAACTTACTCAACATTAAAGGCAGGACATTAAAGCATTAGCCCAGTTAAATGCCTTGTCAACATCGTGAGAGCGAAATGGATTTAGAGACAACTTAGGTATGTGTCTCAGATTTCATTTTGCCATGCTGTTCAGCCACAGCCACAGTTGCTAGGCATATGGTCTTGTTACTGATCTCATGAGAGTTGGCATCTCTTTAAATCACTGAGGAGATTAAGCAAAAAATGTATTGATTCATGTATTTTCAGAACAAGGAGACTATTATGATTACATGATGTTAGTTCCTGCATCAACCACAAACTGTTTCAGGTGAGATGACTCTTTCAGAATGAAAAGTAATTATTTTTTAAAAAGCCCTCAAATGATGAAGGTGTCATCTCAGCAATTTGTTCCAATACATAATTATCCTAATTCTTGAAAATCCACAGCTTGAAGCATGAATTCGTCTAGTTTCAGCTTCTTGACAGTTTTGTTACGCTTTCATGTGCAAATTTAAGGAGTTTTCTGCTACCAGAAACCATCCTTCATAGTGATTTAAGCCATGAACAAGTCACAGCACTTTCTCTTTACATTCTCTGAATAAACGGAGGTGCTTTACTGAGTTGTGACTGTAGGAATTTTTGACAATGATTCAAAATGTAGCTCATCACAATAGAAAATTGTAGGAATAAGGCAAAAAGCCGGAGATGCCAAACATAAGATCAGAAATGTGGCTTTCAGTGTAGACTCTTTTCCCTTTGTATAGCACATATAATCCACAGCATACCATAATAAGGATATCAGGAAGCTACTGACTTTTTTTTAACTGAAATAGGTCAGATCAGTGTAAGGGCCAGTTTTAGATTTAGGAATAGTAACAGAACCACCAAGACATGTTTGACAAAATAAATGGAAGTATAGTCTTGGTTCCTAAGTTGGTTTTTGTTTTTTATAATCTTCCCTTCAGATTTGACCTAATGGATGTTAATGTTGAGGGGAGTCTGTCAGTGATGTCTGGATCTTCAAAACAAACCTTATTATATCATGCTAAATTAAGTTTTCCTGTTTCTCAAGCCAGGACATTGGCTTTATTTGTTCTGTGAATGCTATCTCATCTGCAAAGACCTGGAAAATAATAGAAGTCTAATCAATCAAATGGGATAGAACAAAGTGGTCTTTACTTGAACAGGAAATTAATTCTGGTATTCTACAAAGAGAAAGAGTAGAATACAGAATAAAGAAAGAAATACTGAAGTAGGCAGACAGGATAATTTGAGTAGTATATTAAGTTTTATTGAAATGATGGTATGGAAAAAAGTGGTTTAGCAAAGCACAACATCTCTGTTGTTAGTCTTACATGGAGTTACACAAATTTATATGTGTTTCATCAAATGCATAAAATGGCATGTCAAAAACAAACTGTGGAATTCAGAAAACTGTGAAACTACTGTGATATTACCAAGGACCAAGTGCAGAGCCACTGTAAGAAGGCACAACTCCATTTAGTCCTGTGTGTGCACCACAATATTATGGTTCTGAAAAACAGAGCCTTGTGTATAATCTTTGGTTGGACTCGTAGTAATCACTAACATTTTAACACTTCTGATTCAAGGGGTCCAGACAAAGGTAGTATTTTGTCTGTTCGGTGTTCAATTTAAGTGAACTACAAATGGGCTGGGGGTTGTGCTGCCTCATTTTCTGAACACCAATTCTGAGGTTTCTGAGACAACATAAGATTTGGTTTACTTGCAGATTTCCCACTAGTCACCATGGCTGTCTCAATAAAGAAGCATGAATTATCCTTACAATTAGGCTCCAACTCTGAGGCAAATAACTCTCGTTGTTACAAGTGCATTAAATATGACCTGCAGCTGTTTGATCTGGTGCTGTAATCCTCTTAGCTCTTCTAAACTAAACAAAGGTGGGTGGATCAATAGTGACATGGTTTTGCTCCAAGAGAACAGCATGTGCAAGTCAGGAGGTACAACACTCCTTTTGCATCATTACTAAATAGATGTCCCTGCACAATACGCTGCAGTGATCATCTTAAATGAAGAGGTCCATGTATTTAGGCCATCTGAGGCTACGCCATGACCATGTCACTGTTGGGATGCTACTTCTTTCTATACAACATGGGCCTTTCCTTGTGCTCATCCCCATTCTACAATGGCTTAATACTAGTGAAATTAAAGAAAGATGCCCTATACCTTTCCTTGATTCATTTATGTAGCCTGTTCTTGGTTGCAGATCCTTTGTGCTCACTCGCAGCTGATGGGAACTCACCAGGCTGTAGCACCTGCATAAATCCCAGCATGCTGGGCTCCTGGATCCCAATGTGTGGAGAGGCAATCCTAAAAGCAGTATGCTAGTGGAGCTGATTTTTTTTGGGTGTAAGATGGAATATATATATGACACTTTTTTGGGGAAAAAAACCCCAAACCCAACCCAAAAAACCAGTTTAGGCTAGTCCCAGTGCTATTTCATATCATTATGTGGTACCAAGCTTCATCCTGCCATCTGTGAAATGGACTTACTGCCCCTTAATTTCTAGTCTAAATTTACTCTTGTGTATTGGCAGGTACTGATAAACAGCTGCTGCATTTCACTGGTGTGTGAATGAAATAATCTATTTTGATGCTCCCCCAACAGTGCATTTTGGAACTTACAAAGGTAATAGTGTCTGCAGAGCACTTTGAAAGCCTTGCACAAAAGGCACAACAACTATGCAAAGAACTACTGTCAATATTAGTGAATCACTTTAGCCACAAAGGGAAAGTAGGTTTCCGTTTTAGAACAACAAACAAACCACAGCAATATTTACTGAGCACTTTAAAGATAACAGCAGCTACATAAACACTAAGAATTATTAAGGTTTCTCTGTGAAAAGGTCAATTGCATGGTGAGAAACAGTACTGCATCTCTCAGGCCCATCTACAGGCAGAATAAGCACCTTTTTGTTACAGGGAACCCAAAACTTTTAGCAGCCTACTATCCGAAGGGTCAGAGATGAAACATGCTCCCAGTGGGAAGGTTTCCATGCCTAAAAGTCCTGTGTTGGCTGAATAGTATCTTTGCTGAAGTTAGATTCAACTTCAGCCTGGATGGGGCAGAGACTTTGCTGCCATTTCTCCACCATGGAGCTCGCTGCACAGAGCTCGTATGCATAGCAGCCAACACAAGTGAGCGTAAGGAGGGAGCTACAAGCCTATCCCATCAACCTGTGCTAGCCCCACATGTCAAATTTTGTTTAGAAATAAGAAAAGTCAGTTATATTCCAGTATCACTTACAAGAAGAGGACCTGGTAACTGCACCCTCTCAGAAGGTAGTAAGAAGATGCTCTGTGCCAGGCATAGCACCTGATTCTTCTCATGTTGCATGACAGCCTTGGCTGCAGCGGCCAGTCACAGAGGCAGCTGGACACACAGCTTGGAAAGTCCTACTCTATACGGTGGGGAGCAGACATGCATCTTCCCATGGACAGGCATAGTTCCAGAAGCAGCTCTTTGCTGAGTAGCTGCCACCTTTGGGGTGAGACTACTCTCACAAGGAAATACATCTGGCAGAAAGGAGAGGCTACCTGCAGATACTGAACACCTGCATATTGTTGTCTCAGCTTGCTTACTCCAGCTGTCACAGGACCACTGTCGGCTTGCCCTGTCCTCACTCCTATGCTCTGCTATCAGGAAAAAGTAGGAGGCCCTCACCAACAGTGGATGCTTCCACATTTTTTAGCAAGACTGCTTGATAATTACAGCCTGTCTGATATTTAGAGTATATATTGCTCATCCAGTATGACTACTGAAGACCTGATGACCATCCTCCTCCTTTACAACTGTGAAAGGGCTTTTCACTGTAAGAGTGTGGTTGTCCCCAGCTGTTGATCTGAGGAAAGTTTAGGGAGAAAGGTCAGTATTGAGGCTGGGCTGCCTAGAGTCCCTCTAGCATTCTCCAAAACAGTATGTTCATCTTCAACCCAATGGGGGCTGTGAATAAACCTATCCTCTCCAGTGTTGCTTATTAAGGAAGTTAAGAGTCCAGTCACATGTAATGCTTGTGGAATTTAAGTTCCCAATAAGGCTCTTGAGATTGCTGCATATACAGTATTTTTAGTCTTTTGCAGAACTTACCCCTGAATACAGTCATGCTCAGAGCATCTTGCATAATTCTTTGGTTCTGTACCAGTTAGTCTGCAAGTTTCTGTTAGGCACAACATTATTTTAATTTAAAAATACAGTAGCATGAATTACCTAAACAAATAGATTTCTCTGGTGTCTTCTTATATTGTTGGAAAAATTAAAGCTTTCCTTTCTAATGCTGAACAGAAATTGAATAGCAATTCCGGCTTGCAAGCAAAGGTATGCCCACCTCTGTTCTCTTCAATAGAACCATGACTTCTTACCTAACTTAAGAAAAGAATAACTTTATGATCGGTAAGACATATGGCTAATTTGCACTAAGTAAATTACACTACGTTGTGCTGGCTCACTAAAATAATGTGGTTTTTTTTTAACTCACCGATGCAAAAGTGCAACAGTTCAACTGAATGCTAGGCAGATGTCTCTTAAGCAGGGAATGTTTGGTTTCTTTACAATCTTCCCTATCTTCAGCTTTTAAAGCAATTTTTCAGTAATTTGTCAAGTTTTGAAGGCAGCTGAAGTGCCTGGGTTTATGTACTGAGCTAACTTTGTATCTCAACTCACTGCAAAATAAACTTTTTTTTTTTTTTTTTTTTTTTTCCTTACAAGATGTAGTATATACTATTTATACTACAAAAATGACTGGGGTTTAATGGGGTATCTTTCAACAACATGGTTAAAACATAGCTCTTCACAAACTGTCTACAATTTGCACTGCCTTCCCCACACAGGCACTGGTAGCGTGTTTAAGTGTCCCAACCACAACAAAAGCCAAAATTGCTGTTGAGAGTTCATTTTCCATGGCTGCATCAATTAGTGATCCTGTTTGCATGTGGTTATGTGTAGCCCTCTTACCAGCTGCTGAAAGACCTGCACACTGTGTGCTTCTCCCTTAACTCCTTTCACAGACGTGGGAAACAAGTGCATTGCATAGTAGCTGTGGGTAGCTAACCACAGTGTCACATATATATGAACGTGCAGAACATACATATATATCTACCACTTGTACAACATCTGTGCTGTTGTGCCCAACAGTTGAATTTCTGATGGACTTGCACCAGTGAATGATATGTCCTGGTTGGTTTGCTGAGTAACTGGTCCTCCCCTATCCATGTATGTAGACAGCAGGGTTCGGGATGGATCCCCATAGCACTGTGTATACATTGCAAAATGCTATCAACTGCTCTGCTGTGTTCCTGTTGCTGGACAGATTGGCAGATCAAGATGCCACAGCTGAGAACATCTTGCTTATTGTTTGGCTGGTAGCTTTTGGCATCATTTGTAACTCTCTGAATCATCTTTTATGGAGCTTCATGTAGTAGCCAAAATGTTACCAAAGCACTGGGCTGGCAGGAGGACTTTTTCTGTTGGGATGTCACAAGTGGGATCTCACCTCTAGCCCCATGTGGCACTTGGAGGTACAGAGGAATGGTCTGAGCTAGCACTGTCAGCAAAGGGAGGGCAGCAGCACCATGGGGCTGCAGTGCAAAGGCAGCTCCCAGGCCAACCCCTGCTCTCATCGCAGTCCTGTGTTCAGCAATGCCAGGCAGAGGTCCTGGCCCATGGTGACCCCATGGCAAGGGCCTCATGCATTCAGGGAGCGTGTACTGGAGAGGCTAATCAGTTCCGCAAACTGTTCTAACAAGCCCTTCTTGGGCAGCCTAGGTTTACAGTCATGCTACTGTGGTCAGGGTGCATCTCTGTCAAACCATATTTGCTACAGGGCTGCATTAGCTTTTCCTTTGCTTTTCCTTCATGCGGAGGAGTCGGAGTATGCGTTCATTTTTTGTTAGCTCTTCTGGAAGTTCATTTGCCTGGAATGAAAAAACCCTTGGGTTAGCAGAAATGAACAAGTATTTCCAAAACGTGGTTTAAAAGCAGTCAACTTTAGAGAAGATGCTACTGGGCATTATAATGACAGGTTTAATCCAATGTTGTCCCACCACTGTTGGAGATATCTTAAGAAATCACTTTTCAGCATGCAAGTCCCACTTAAATCTTAAAAATAATCCCCGTGTATGTTCTGAGTGGTCATATTATTTTGTGCTGACTGTCCAGGTTAAATGGTATCCCTTGGGCTCCCTATGCTTCTGCCACAGAAGTACTGATTTTTTTGGGGGAGATGAGGCAGGTCTTTAAGTACCAAAGTCCAAAACAAGTCCATAAAGATCCGAGAGAATACTTTAACTGCTGTGAAATAATCCGTGCTATTATGTAGGATTGGTAATAGAACATCAGCTTTTGATCTTCTGTGTGTATTGAATGCAAATTTGGTAACACACTGTATTTATAATGAAGCTACTTCTGAAAATCAAGAATTCTGTCCTGCAAATGTACTCTTTGTGCCAGATTGCACATCATAAAAAAAAAATCAATAGGAGAGGTTATAGCTATACACTTTCTTATACTGCACACCCTTCTGCTGCAAATCACCATCAGTAGCACAAAAATCTTGTGTGGTGTTTGGGTGGTAGCGGCAAATCAAAATGCCTGTTAATATGAACTACTGTGTTAACTTTGCTGCCATCAAGTGGAAAGATACAGAAATAACAGGCATAGATTTTATATTAAGTGACCAAAACATTCAGAAGGTATATGCTGGGTTACTTGTATTGCAAACTGTCATTCACCCAGTCATAAACAAGAAGTAAATACCAGACCACCCATGTACAGCTTAGCAAACCCAGCTAGATCTCAAAAACTCGAGACAAATAGTTCATAAACACAAGTTGGAGGAAGACATTTTCATGGAAATTAACAAACATGCAATGTTAAAATACTTTACAGACAAAAACCAAGACCATTTTTTTCTGCATAAAAGTTTTTATAAAACAAATATGAAACTATTTTACTAAACTAACAGATTTACAGTAACGTATGGTAAAGATATATGTAATTCAGGATTTCTTTGTATTAACAATGTGTTGAATTCTAACCAAGTTTTCTTATCCGAGGCACCAAGAAACACATTTCTTTTGCTGCAGAAATATCATTCTTACACAACCATACAGAGGTATGGTGTAACTTATGACTTACAAGAACATAACATACGTGTTTTTTTCCTGAAATGCAACCTAGCTAGCCCATGAGTAGTTATAGCTAACAATTAGTGGTGCCTGAGAGAGTGAGTGCATGGTTTGGATATTCTTAGAGTGATGTTACTTCACAAGAACCAGCATCACCAGTGGCACTGCCCAGCACATATACAGATGCCTGTATACAGCAATGAATGGACTAAACATTGATGAGGAACATCACTGTTCAGAAGAGGAACAGGGGGCAACTGTGGTCTAACACAGAAACATGGGCTGCCACTGCCTCCATGGCACACATGGCTCCATCGCTCAGTGCTTTCTACCTGCTCCTTGCCCAGGATAGTGTGCCAGGACGTACCTTGTTCCTCAGGCACGGGTCTGCTCCTGCTTCAAGGAGCAGTGCCACTGTCCTCACGTTGCCACTCAGGACAGCCGCATGGAGAGCAGAGGTCCCGTTCTAGAAAATGCCAGTGGAGATGTTTGTACCGTGCATGGGAAGAAAACAAAAGGCAGTGAAACAGAAATGTTTTCAAAGAGCAAACCTATGAACAAGAAAGAAGTAACACGGAAGAAATTAGGTCATCAAAAGTATAGTGTCTGATTTAGACAGGGTGCTGGTAGGCTAGAAGGCTATGAAGGAGGTGATTTTAAATGCTTTAATAAAAATGAGAGTCAAATTCACTTCACCACAGCAGTATTTCCTTTTAAAAATTACCCTTGTCAATAGATTAGAGATGAAATGGACACAGCACTTGCTTCTGCCTGGCAAAACCAGCCATTAGCAAGTGAAACAGAAGTGCAAGCAGTAATGGAAACCATCTGTGCATTTTATCTTCTTTCTCTGGTGATTAATGGTCTCAGTGTCAGACAGCTGAATGGGGATTTTTTTTATGGCTGGCCTTTTGTCTGTGGCTGCAAACTGACAGTTCAAGTAAGTGTGGAAGCTATTTCATACTTGCAATTAACAACTAAGTTAATGCCACCTGGATTTTCAAGTACATCAAGATTCCCAATGTTGCACAGGGGCTATCAAAATATGTGATTTATAGATACATATAATTAGATAAGCTATTAAAAAGTAGCTTCCAATATGTTATTTTTCAAGTCACTTTCTGACTTCAGATGAAAACAAAACCAAGTAGAGAATCTGTTCACAACAGATCTCTTAGGATACTATTTTGCTGACAAAATGCAATAGAAGGCCACATACAGTGCTAAGAACTGCACTGTTACGAGCAATCCATTTACAGTAAGAATAAAATCAAATGTTGAAAAGCAGAAAAATTCCTTCTATGACTTCTATACTTCCTTATTCCACAAACCAAACACAATTTTGTTTGAAAAGATTAATTTATGTGTGGCATTAAAGGCTAAATAAGATAATTTAATTTTTCTCTTGATTTTTTTGGGGGCCCAAGCTCCTTGTAATCTTCCTCTGTCATAGTCACAAACATCAGATCTTTCATCATACCCTTTGCCTTCTTGAGTTCCTGTCTAAAAATCCATGGGTTTCACTACTAACCTTCAGCAGGCCAAGAGTGGGAGAGAATTTCAGCAACTCTTCAATCACATTATTGTACCCCTTAATGGCAGCCTTCAGTAAAGCAGTCGTACCGTCCTTTGAAGGAGACAGGAAGGTCAGTCCGGTTGTTACCAGTGCTTTATCTGCATTCCCCTTGGCTGGAGGGAAACACCAGCTTTCCCCCACACCTCTGAGAAGAGGGTCTTCTCTGCTCAAAATTTTTGAGGAGACAACTCCACAGCGTATGCTGTGGTTTTAGAGCATCAGGAGGATTGTTGCTTTGGGAGGTGAAAACTTTGGGGTAAAATGAACCAGTGACACCATAGATCGCCTTTATACAGACATTTCCATTCCCTTATTCCAGAAGGTCCCTCCAGGAAGCTGTCCTAGACACAATGGGAAAAAGGGAGCCCATGTTGGGACTTTACAACATGGCAAACAGGCCAGACTCTGGGGACACCAGGCAGACTTGCAGCCTCAGAAAAAGCTAGGAGGTGTTAAGCTGCAGACAGAGCACAGGAAGAAGTCTACTCACATCCCGGGCAGCATCTCGCTCAGCTCCACGAAGCAGCATCACTCGTACCACTTCACTGTGACCCATCTGTGATGCAATCCACAGGGGAGCTGTCCCATCCTGCAAACAGAATAAGACTGCTAATGGTTTCACTTTGAGATCCTGTGCTGACTGGTATTTTACCACCCAAGTTTGCCTACTGGATTGGATGTACTTCTACCCCAATTAAATCCCTCATTACAGAAAGACATATGCAGATTTGCTTCCAGAAGCACATGGGAGCTTGGTGTAACAAGTCAAAACAAAACTGCTCCAGTTGTGGAGTGGAGCCATCCTTAGCTGCTTTCTCTTACATAGTTAGCCTGAAACATGCATTCCTGTCTGAACAGTTAAAAGTCACTTCATCTTACCAGCTGTACCTAAAATACATGTGGAAGTCTGAAATGTAAAGGCCAAAGTGTACTTTGAACTCTAGGTGGGTAGATGTGACAGAAGACTCGGGCAAATATCAGCATGCATGGGGAGTTTCTGCAGCTGGATCTCTGTACATGTGGAGTAGAAGTTGTTTATAGAAGATAAGGAGCAATGCAAGATGATCACCAGCTTTCAACATTGTTATGTTACCCATCCTCAGGGAATCTGCTAAAAACATCCTGCCTTACACTGGTGGTGAGTTTTACAGATTTTATGTTCAAGAACTCCACTAGAAAACAAGAAAATTATGAAGGAATCCAAAATCAAATAAATCTGTTTCAGAAAAATTGTCCTGTGCAATCATTACTTGAGCAGAAAACTTCAGAAAATAGAAGGCACATTCAGAATAAGCTAAACTTTGTGACTGGTTTTCATCCCAAAGGCAAAGGTGAATTGAAGCGCTAGAAGTGTTTCTCACTGTGATTAGAATTTAGTTTTGTGTCTTTTCATCCTTTTGCTTCTAAATGGCCTGATTCTCCAGACTACAGGACTCCAGCAGTTTGTGGTGCCAAACTGATTCTTGTGGGCCCTTAACAAAAGGCTTTTCCTGTATGGACTTTAACATAAGTGAAGCCTCTTGTAGCAGGGTGCCTGTGTCTGCCTTCAGCAGTTGCCAGTTTCGCTCACCACCCACAGCAGCCTTAAGACTTGGCAGGAAAAGGGAAGACAAATTATACTGGGGCTTCCAAAAGAGCCTTAACGAGACGTTTCAGGAGAAAACAACTTTTTACTTTAAATAAGGTATTTCTACCTTAATTAAAGAAGAAATCTCTCTCCTTAGTGCCAGCTGAAGATTCACATGACTTGCCCATGCAGTCCAAAAAACCACTGTTGCACAAGTTCTCTGCTTTCTATGGGCTAGTGACTTAATCCTTTCAAAGCAACAGAAAAGTTATTTCTTTCTTTGATATGATATTCTGAGTTTCCCTATTTCTGATTCTGAGAAAGAGCAAATGCACATTCTGAGATCTTCGGTCTTCTCAAACGGCGCGGAACAGGACCTTTGCCCACTCTTGCATCATTTCTCTATAGATTAATTAATTTAAATTAGTGACTGACCTCATTCTAGTATGTATCCTGTTAATACAATGAGTGTTCTTTCCATTCTAAAATAACAAAGGCTCTCTTGTATACAGTGTATGTGATGTGAGTGTGATGGCAAAAACTGTCCCTCTCCAGTTTATATGGCTTTTTCCCTGCTGTACTTCATATTTTTCTAATCTCTCCCCACCAGAGGGCTCTAGTAAGTAGCAGTAGTTGCACTGAAAAAGAGTATAAAACTTGGGAAAGAGAGCAGTTGTATTTGCCCACACAATTGAATCTGCATAAAGAGCCAATGCTGTGCAAATCCACACTTCTGTTTATACAAGAAATGCAAACACAAGCGCAGCATGGATTGCATAGCAGCTTTCTTTTTCTCACAGTGAAGTTTGTAAGAACAACTCATATTTTCAGGTATAAATGAAAAGGAACAGAAGTGTTGGGTAACATCAACCTCAGTACCTCAGCTATCAGCTAGAGGCAAAAAGACATTGTGAGAAAGGATAACTGTCTTGGAGGATTTTGCCTGAAGAGAAGAATGACAATGAAGTTGATGGTGTGCTCATACTGACCATTGTCAGCTTTTCTCTCTTAAGCAAATAGCATCTAATATGCAGATTTATGCAAAAGCATATAAAATTTATATGGAGTAAATTAATTTTCTGTCCATTTTCATGTTGCTATATGGTGCAAAAGAGATATTACATTGTACTAAAAGGTCACATGAGAATTCCTGCGTAAGCAGACATTAGGGCTTAGAGACAAGTCAGAAAGAAAGTGAGAATAGGGAAAGACACAGTTCAAAACCTGTTTTCCTTTCCTTGTCCCTCTGCCCGCCCAGCAGACTGCAAACCACTACATTCCTAGAACAATCTTAAACATCCCATATGTTTTTAAGCTGTGCTTATTTCTGTATTTGATTACAAACTAGTGTATATGGACTACCTCTCCTTATATCCAGCAGCCATCAGTTCCAAATGTACTCTAACCAAAATTTCCAATGCTCTTTGTCTTATCCATTAGCTAATGACTTTGCCTTGCAGCTTTGAATCTCAATGTTTCCTTGCGGCTTAGAGTTTTAGAAAGTGCCAGATTAGGGTGAGAAGTAAAAATACCCCTTAAATTCCCAGTAAGGACTTCCAGGTACAGACAGCCCCTACTCTCAGGATACTCAGCATCATCTCCTCCACTGTTCTGCCCATCAGTCTACTTACACCGCTACACCATTTGAATTCTTGCTAATAGCAAATTATTTCCTTGCCTGAAGTCTATACTCTATACATTAACTGGCTTACATATATGTGTAATTGCATGTCATTTGTTAAGAAAAAAAATCATTACTTTTCAGAGTATTTGGAACTTGCTTAGCCAGTCAGACTAGAGCCTGTTGGGACACAGGCTGTCAAAACAGTGTAAAAGTCATTGGCAAATAATCTTCTCGCTTTGAGTTGAAGAAGTAAAGAAATACCAGGCTTCAGACACTGCCCCCAGCTCTGTCTAGACAAAAAGATGACAAAAGAATTCCTACCCGGCTCTGCAATGTTAGGAAGAACAGAAGGCAGCTAAAATCCAACAGAAAATACATTGTCAGGAAAGAAACTCGCCAGGAAGCTTCACTACTATGTCTTGTGAGAGCCGGGCTGAAGGGCCTGCCCACTGACAACCAATGCCATCCGAGATGCTCTATGGGACTGGGAAATGGGACATCTTCAGAGAGGAGCTGGTACCCGCTGCTGCAGCAGGAGACACACAGGGCATATGCAAGCACACAGGCACATGAATTAAGCCCCCAAATTCAGAAGATAGAGAAGAAAACTTGGAAACCATGAGGAAGGAGAAGCATGAACTCACACCTGGCACTCTGCAGCCCCGTACTCGATGTTATGTTGCTTAGAAAAGTTTCCTACAGCAGCGAGAGCAATGTAGCTTGTAACTGACAGTAAGAGTCATCTGGCATCGAAACTGCTCCATCTAGAGCTACATTCCTCATTACCAGCATACCTCCTTCAAACAAAGTACAAATTTGTTTGTTGGTGAGAGACCGAAGTCCATCCAACCATTACTTTACTAATTAAACAGTAAAAATGTTCCAGTTGTTAAGGAAATGTTTCAGATTACAGTGGGACCAAATACAAATGCCACAGATTTATCCAGGCATAATCTTAGCAGGGATTGGAGGTACCGTGAAGCAAAGTAAGCCCATCCTGCCAGAGATGAAACAGAGCCAGGAGCAGCATTCACACAGAGTCAAGTCTTTGCCTCAACTAAAATTTAAAAATGCCTCATGAAACATTCTGTTGTAGAAATTGGATTAGAGAACTAAAAAAATATTGTCAGGAGAATTAGCTGGTGCATTCTAATTATGGTTAGCAGGATGCAGTTTTTATGGCAACATGGTTCAACTAAATCTAAGGCGCCCCAAATTTGTTTTGACCAGCTCAAAAGGCATTAATGCACACCTTGGTCTATCCTACTCCACTGATCTTTTAGACTTTGTTAATTAACAGATTTAAACATTTTTTAATCTTGATCTTGGGAGACAGTGTAGAGGAAGCCTAGGAGCAGGTAAAGCATCAGTCCAGGGAGTAACTGCCAGCATAATTCCAGTGCTGGAGAGGTGCGGGAGGGGGCAGCAGGAAAATACTTTAGTTTGAGCACATAAAATGCTAATCTAGTTTCCTTACACTACAGGAGCGGCAAGTAGGCTACCCAGACCTACAAATGCAGTATAAGTCATACAGATAAATCTCTGCTGCCAGGCCTTCGGTGTGGGTGAAAGGAAATACTGAAAGTGCCTGACAAAGCTTGTCACATGCCACTCTGTCCACTGTTATTAGAGTTTTCACATTTGTTTGCTCTTGCCTGATGATTTTTTAGTTGCTGCAAGTCAGTGATCACAGCCACCTGGCAGACATACGTGACTGATTGCAAGGACAAGACCTTATCCCATCAATTTAAAATGTGCAGTGAAGAGCCAGGACAGCAACCTTGCCTGCAGGGTTCCAGCAGACCACACGGGAGGCTTTCTTAAAGCAGGCAAAGATTCCTGGGAAGCCCTGTCTGTAACCAGACATTTCTACATGTTGGGAGTAAAGCTAGCTGTGCAATTCCCACATCTGGCCACTCAAAGCAGCATATTAAATGTGCCGTTTAAGCACCAATTTTAGAGTCAAGAAACAGCTGAACAATTAAGGAACCCTTTTTTTAGAAACCAAGAGAGCATTTATTTTTATCTGTACACCACGTATGCTATGTATCCCATAAATAGTTTGACACCTAGGAAGTCTCTTGCACCCTTACCTAACACCAGCATAGAGTGATGCAAGGTGGATATAATCTTTAGCTCCCTAGCAGGGACCTCTGAACCAGCCACAAATCTAACTCAAATGATCAATGTTTGATCATTTAATGATCAAACAGCAGCCCCACTGCCTGCAGAGGAGCTAATTTTGTGCTTATGGTTACCACTGGTTGTATGTTTTTGCAGGATTGGGGCTGCATCAAAAGAAGCGTGATCAACAGGTCGAGGGAGGTGATTCTCCCCCTCTACTCCATTCTTCTGAGGCCTCACAATCTGCCTTCCAGTGAAATACCATGGGAATCTGATGCTTGGAGAAAATTCCAGTGTTAATTTTTCATAACTGTAAAAAATTATATCCCAGTTCTGCCCTCAAGTATTGAGCTTACCTGCCGTGGCTGGTTAACCTTTGCTCCTGAAGAAAGTAGCAATCGGATGACATCCAGATAGCCTCCTTGTGCTGCCAGGAAAATTGCAGAAGCTCCGTCCTAAGAACAAATACATCCATCTTGCACTGTGTTGAAGTGATGCCATTTTTCCTCACAAAATCAAACCAAACTGAATCAATTTCTCGTTCTTAAGCCATTATGCCATGTAACAGCAGGTATACAGCCATGCTCAGGAAATAATTGCCAAAATCCACAGTCTAGCTCATGACAAACCACGGTACCATTTTCATTCTGTATGCACAAGTGCTGGCTCCCATCACATATCAAACCAAACATTAAATCCTGGTTCTGGAATCCCAAGAGTCTAGTTCATTGAAGCATTGTTCTACATAACAAGAAATTCTTCCTGTACAGTTAGTTTCATTTAGCTTTTGTATGTTCATGCAGAAGTGTTCTGTTACATAGACACATGGTGAAAACATATTCAAGTACTTTGCAAAACTGGAGGCTTCAGCACTGAAGTCTGCCTCAGAGGCTAAATGAGTAAGTACTGGGCCACCCTAACAACTACCATGCCACGGCTCTGGCACACCTTGTAAAAGAGACTTCACCTGTAATATAATAATGTAAAAGTAGAACATGTGAGACAGACTGTGTCATAGCCCTGTAAGAAACCAACATTTTCTTGCAAAAGCTTGTGGAAGAAAAAAGTTTTTGAAGAACAAATATTATAAACAAATCTGGGGGTTAATTTTTCCTCAACGTGTCTTTCATGTGCAGATGTTCTCAGAATTTGACTTCACAGGAACTTCTTCCTTAGGAAAAGAATTGAAATGTCATATTTCATTAAGTTTTTTTGATGAAAAAATTTCAAACAGCATTATCATCCTTCCAACCAACTAGAAGTGGAAATCTGTACTGAGGGTGGGACAGGAGTTTACCCATCCTATAACCACAGCACTCAGCACAGAGCATGCTAGGGCAAGTTCTCTCAGAAGGTGGGACTCTTTTACTTTAAATAGAGACATCCCTACACTGCATCTCAGATATGCAAATACAGAGCTCATGTCGTCTCATCTCATGCATATGCAAACTACAGGCCATTTTAGTAGAAGTCTGTTGTTGCCCTTGTTGGCATTTCACTATGTTGGGACCAAACTCTTGTCTGCTAAGAGATACTGCATAGCTGCTCTTCTTTCTGCAAAACTCAGCACAGACTTAGTGATGCATGAGCTGAATATAGTGCCCCAGGGACTGAATTTAGAATGCTTGGCTTTGATTTCAAGACAAATGTCCTGGCAAACAAAAGAGGTGTCTGCTGGCACGACAAACACACACCCCTGGGCTCTCTGAGGGGCTGTTTTCTCTGGTTGCTATGACAGTATATGAACTAACAGGTTGCTATTATGTCCTTTGCAGGCTTCCACCAGAGATAAGTGTAATAATAACTCTTCTATTTAGAAAGTAAACAAGATTGTGTTAAAAGAGCTTTTTATTGTAGCATCAGTAAAGATGGAGGACCTTGGGTTCCTTATCACCTACTTGAATTGATGCTCTAATGAGAAAGCTGTTTTAAAGGCTATAACATATTTCTGCAAGACATACTGTTGAGTTATGGTATTCTCTCATCTTCTTCTCTACCCCTCACATGGGTAAATTTGAGATTAAAATATCTATCTTGATGGTTTTGGGAGGACTACCCAAATGCATGCTCAAAATCCCTCCCATTTTGTTGTCTGCCAGTGAACCTGCCAGCCAGTTACAGCTTTTCAAATGCAGCTTGGCAACATCCCACAAAAGCAGCCAAGCTAACACTCATTTTCAAGAGATTGTGTTCTTATTTTATTAAGCAGACTTTTCTGCCTGGTTTTGCCCAATGGATGTAAGCAATAAAAATACATCTCTAAATGCAATTACACATATTGCTCATTTCCCAGAGAGACAATAAGGAAGTTATTTTACTGCCTTCACTTCTAGGTAAGTGTCTGCAGGTGTGACAGCATGACTATTTTTAAACTGAGTGGTAAACCCTGGGATTACCATGCAGAGATATGAATCACTGCCCTCAGATTAGAAAGGCAACTGCTATTTGCCCAGCAGTGGAGGTAGAATACCTTTCTTTATAAATACAGGGTGGTGGCAGCACAGAGGTGGAGATCCCCTATGGAACTAGAACAGCTCCAGTGGCCTCTGCAGTCACCAGCCCTTAGCTATCGTGCACACTTGTGGGAGCTAAGACTGCAACAGCATCCTGCAGATCCAAAGCCCCTGAAGAAGCTGAAAAAACTTACATCCCTGTGGAGCAACTTCTTTGTCAGTTTTGAGTGCCTCAGGGTAGGAACAAGCAGTGGAAAGTGGAAAGAAAATCTACCATTTGTTTCTGTTGAATGCTGAAAAGCTCAATGTTTTTGTGTCTCATTTGGAGTAAATTAAATCCAGTGCTTCATCTGCTCAATCCAGCTTTCTGAAAAGTCATCTAAACAACATCAGTTCAGCCATTTTAACCATCCTTTGCCCTGGAGGGCAAACACTGTCAAGCTAGAGATATACCAATACCAAATAACATAATTTTAATTAATATTTAAAAAAAATAATTTACAGATATTTAAAAATTCAAATATTTTAACTTTTACTACTCTTTCTGGCATAAAAATGATGATCTGATTCTCTAATACCTCAGGGGCTGTATTGCTATTCACTCTTTTGTCTGCAATGAAAATCATTGGTAGGACATGACATGGCCTTTTGTTCAAGGCTAATGGATTACACAAATCTGATCCATATTTGATCCTTCATAGAGATAACAAATCAAAAGACATCCAAAACATCTTTTCTGATTTCGTACTCCCAGGATCATGAAAAGCAGACAGTTAACAGAATTCACATCTTAGAAGAGGACTATAAAACCACATCTGGCAAATGCTTCTCTGTGCTGGAGTCAGACCATCTGCTGCTGTCCAACCAACAGCACATTTGTTCCATCACCAGTGTTGTCAATATTATCTGTATCAAATAACTCACATAAAGTTGATCATGAATGTTGGCACCATGCTTCAACAGCGTTTCCACTACTTTCGCATGCCCATACTGACAAGCAGCTAGAAGTGCAGTACCTCCATCCTGTGAAAAAGCAAAGAATGGGTACAGTCAGGTAAGAGGGCAGGTGCTGGACTACACATCAGCATACAAAAAGAAAAGCAGATTTACAGCTTTTCAGAATTTGGCTTACAGCAGTTCTGTAGTGACTAGCTGCTGAATGTTTCATAAGTTTAGTACCAAGTCTTGCCATGCAAATCTATAAACTTGGCTCTGTCACTATAAACTGTTTTCTCCTGAGTTTTTTATAGTGCTTTTTGTTCTGCTTTTTGTTCCTCATCTTCTGCTTTCCCACTAGAAACTTCGTTTTGTTTCCTTCACAACTCCTCCACATCTCTTCCCTTTACAGCCAAATCCTGCACTCCTGCCAAGCTCTTCCATCTAAAGGAGAGCGCACCTTTCCCCTGCTCCAAGCCTACTGATCATCTATTCTTCTTTAGCCAGAACCTCATTCCCTGTCATTTATTGTCTCTAACCTACTGACTGTTGGCCTGAGGAAGACTAGGGAGGGTGCATTTTGAAGCATGCTAGCTAACCAGACCAAAGTCAGACCAAACACATGACCACCAGTGAAAGCCACATTACTTGTGCTGAAGAAGTGAGATCCCTGCAGGTAGGATCAATCCCAGGCAGTTTTGTTGCCGCACATCACCACTAAAGGGAGACCTAGGCACATGCATTAAATCCTGCCTGTACGCATGCTCTCTTGGGAGCCATCTGAGAAGGGAAACACCTCAGTGTCCTTGCAATTGAATCCAAGCCAGCTGGAACAACTGAGATAGATAGCAAACGTGAGTCTTGCCATCTTAAGTGCGCTGTTCCCCACTCAAAATTTACCAGTATTTCTGACACTAATATGGAGAGGAAGTTCTTATCTTCTGCCTGGGATAGCACCATCCTATTGTGCAAAGATGAGGCACACCCCTACGCATCCTCACCAGAAGTCTTCTTTCCTTCCCTGCCTTCTCCCAATCTTAAGCCTGTCCTCTACAAGATAAGCTATCTGAAGTATTTCAGATAAATTGTTTCTAGAGCTGTTATTAATGTAGGCAGAAGACTCTGTTTTCCCTCAGCTTTGTTCTCTGAAACAGCTCCAAAGTTTTGTCTGAAATTTTCCACACAGATATCCACAAGAGAAGTTACAGCTTGAACAGTCAAATGGACCTTTTATGATGGGAAGTGCCAATCAAATTTATTTATCTGTGGTGCTGTTTCATGCCTACAATAACCTCATGAAAACTCAAGCCCTGACATGATTGAGCTAGCCCATGGGGACTGTATATAACTGCTCTCAAATTCATCCTTCCCTGTGGTGCTGAAAAGCAAACGAGGCTTGAATGTCAACAAAGTCACGGATATGAAGCTGTTATATGACAATCTAAGAATTGCATATTAATGCTAAATTATTTGAGTAAATACAATGTGCAATCAGGTCGATCAAGTTAAGTTACTCTGTAGCTACAATGAGTCATTAGACCTTCCTGTCAAATTGAACTACCCTAATTTAATAGGAACTGCTGAAACAAAACACACAAGCAATCACAGAGGTTTCTGAATTAAAGAAACACCTTACACACACTTTAAGGCAATGGCAAAAAATAATAGCTTCGTTAAACCTATTTCCTGTCTCCAGCCAGCTGAAAGACACTTTGCTCAAGTAGTGAGTTACCAGATCAAAGGGCTACGAATAAAATAGAGAGACATTACCAAAGACTCTTTCCCTGAATGAAATGGAGAGAGAAAGGTCAGTGAGTTAAGAAGAGGAACTGTGCTATCCAGACTGGAGGTCCTCTGTGGAGAAGCAGGGAAAGATGATTTTTAGGAAGCTTAAAAATATTGAGGCTCCCTGTATGGAGGGTAGACACACTCAGCTGCACATGCGAATAGTTTGTTAATTGCTTTATTGTCTAGTTTTTGCTTTCTAAAACCGAATGTGTTCTCAGCAGATTCCTTTTAAGAAGATTATTTGGTTATTAACAAAAGTTCTGGAAGGAACCAAATAACAGGTTCCAAACAAAAGGCTGGCCTGCAAAGCTAACCACAGTTAGCGCAGCGGAGCTGAAGCCCAACACTTGGGAGTCCAATTGTGTGATCCCACTTTGAGAAATTTTACAGCCTGAGGTTTAAGAAGGAAGACACTTCTCACAGGATATGTTTGGTGTCTCAGAATGGCAATCTTAACCAAGTGTTTGGTTGAATCCATTGAACAGTTTTAGATAGATACATTTTTTGAAAGAATAACACATTTCCAAAATATACAATTTAGAGCTTTCAGACCAGAGCAACCAAATTTTCTCCATCACCCTGATTAGAGTTTGAGGATCAGAAAAAAACTTTGGGTGGTCTCCAGTTCCACCTGTCCACCCTGAATCAAGTATTTGCCGGGTCAGAAAGAACTAAGTAACAGCTTGTTGGTATCTAAGACCTGCTCTACTGCATGTCTCCTATGAAGTCGAATACATGCAACAGAAAAGACTTTGATTTTTCTTGGGTGAGGGTGCCACTATGATAAACAGAGATAGGTCTTTCTGCAAGAAAGGGTAGTCAAAGCTAGGAACCTTTTCTACTGACCATGAGGTAAGACAGCACCCAGAAAAATCAAAGAACTGTCAAACAGTGCAAGGGCGCATGGATTCCTAGAAGGAAATTCTGCCCCTTCTCCCCCATATCAAACTTCCATCTTGCTTTACCTTACACTTTCTTCCAGCAAGCTCTGTCTGGAGACCCCAGTGTTTTATAGGCCATAGGGAAGACAGATGAGTTATGAATAAAAACAACAAAAAAGTAAATGACAGTTTTAACATCCCTTTCAGCCATGTGATGCCCTCTTTACTTTTTTGCTTCAACTGAGACAAGTGAAAAGCTGAAGCAGCATCTTTGATGCTGGCAATCCTCTTGGAAGCTCTGAGAGCAGGGCAGAAAGTGGGAGCAAGGACACGTGAGCAGCCATAGAGGAACTCTGGGGCAGTCACCCTTCTGCAGCAGGCAGGGGCTGGTGGTGCAGCCTAGAGAACGCACATCACCTGGGGTTTATTTCTTGCTCATAACCTGTTTTACTGACACAGTGTAGCCCCTATTAATCCTTCACTGCAAACCCTTCCAGCTAAGAGCCAGTTCTCTCTGTTCTCTCAGCTACCTCTGCAATTCTTTCTCTGAAACAGTTTTTCTTATCCCCACAAAGTCTGTCATCGCTACAGGTGGCACATCCAGCAGCTGCCAATCTCCCATGTAAATGCTTGGAAGAGTAGCACCCAATAAGATCATTTTATTTGGTGTAGAATTCCCTATTTTCCTACTTCTTCCCTCACCTCTATCATCATTGCCTGAAAGTAACATAGAATTAATATGGTATTTTATTATCCCTGAAATATACTACAAGGGAGGGGAACTGATCTTCTGCAATCACTACTTGCTGAGGAATAGCCTTTGACATACCACTGAACATGCACTATTGCTCAGAAAACATGCCACCATGCAAACCCTTGTAAGAACCCACATGCTTATTACATGTCTCAGAGTAAGGAAAGAGAACATACTTCTATTTATGTTGCATACTTCTAGGGGTGTCAGACTGAGACAATGCAGAATAATAGTCTTGAATAATATGGATTTTATAATATATATAGAATAACCTTCAATATTACTATTTATTCTCTTTATAGCATCAGCAGTTATTGATATTTTATTGCACTGTTTTAGGATGTTTGCTTTGCCTGCTGTAGTGGATACCAACTCTAATGATACAAGGTGTAACAAAAATTGAATGCCTACATTAAGATTGTTCTCCAGTGCTCTTGTATATGAGTAATAAATGTAGTAATTACAATTTACAGAGAGGTACATGAGAAAGAAAATGTTGGGGGTTGCATTTCCTTCCTTTAAAGTCTGTTTCCTAGATTACATTCAACTTATTTCCTTATTTCCATTCCATGTCTTCATTTATAATAGAAAAGTTCTTTGCAGATTGATTGATTGCAGTGCCCTTCAAAACCAGCCATGATCAGCCATATCTTTTCCAGCACTGCTTTTAGCTGAGCACTTTAATCAGAATATGCCTTATGTCTGACCTGAAGAGTCATATTTTGTCAACTATATTGTTTCTGGGTTTGGAGGGGATGGAGGAGTCTAGTATCTTAGTCACCTTTTAACTGAAGGATGGTTTGATGGAATAATTCCAAGCTATGAAACCCACATTATTAAATAGGAAAATTGAACAGATACAAAACCACACTCGAAGGCCAGTGGAAGGTGCATTCTGTCAATGCGCACCCTCAATGCACACCTCAGTGGAGCCTCCTGCTCAGGTACACACTGCTGCACAAAGTACAAGTTAGTTTCCCACCAAGACTCAGTCTAAAACTTCGATGGGGTACCAAAGTCAAGTCTGGAAGCGCTAAGTATTTGTATTCCTGTGTGTAGATCCTTACTTCAGAAGAAAAGCTGCAGTCCTCAAGCAAGGAACAAGTGAAAATATGAACATGACAATTTCCAGGATAGATCCCAGCATTAATGATGAATCTAGCAAAGCTCTCCTGTTACTGTTGAGAGAAAGCAGTTCCTTTCAGTAAAGAGGGAATGACATGACAGCTAACCTCAACTTGTTAAACCAGTATCACTTTAATCTTGCACAGATTATTTTAACTCAGCTATCCTTTGGTTTAGATACTAAGAGCTTTCTCAGGCACAATATCTTGTGTCATACTTTGAGTGCTTAAAAAGTATCTTAAAAGATACTTAGGACTCGCACATGGGCCACGTCAGGAATAAATTCAGAAGAGGCAGCCAGGAATATGGGGGCTGGGAGAAAATTTTCAAGGTGAGCAACTGTAGAGCCCAAACCTGCATTTGCCCAGAACCTGAAGCCATTAGGAGTATCTGAATGCAGGAATATTTTATTTTGATTTAGATCTTTAGTCCCTTTTATCTGCTCTACTGGCTCATGTCAGTATATTTTGCATGCTTCATGAAGATCATACATTGTCATGAAAGATCAAGCAATTTCAGGGGAGTCATTCAAATCACAGACTATAACATCTTCAGGGATTGATTGCTGTGGGGTAAAGAACTATTCCTTCTTTAAACACATTGCTATGGATCCCAGGCTAAGTGAGTGGCAAGTGTCTTCGCAGATTATTGGAACGCTCCAAAATGTGGCCAGCGTATCAAGGACAAGCATATGTAATGAGAATATGCTGGGTTTGGTTCTGTTTGCGGAAAGGAGAGGTTCTAGTACTGCTTTGGGCAAAGAACCTGAACTGATACACTGATGTTAGTGATGAACTGAAGTTGTTCACCCCACGACAGGGGATGAACCAACCCAGGCTCTACCATCTGTGCTTCCAGCTATTCTGAGAAGATTTTGTAAAAGGATTGACCTGGACAAATAAATAGAAGCTCTGAGGTGCATTCCATCCTGGCACAGATGGATAAATAGGAATTTAGGGAGGACTGAAGCCATTATGCTTTTATGTATCCTATGGCGACACTCAGAGACATCCCAAAATAGATGAAATTCCATTCTGTGAAGTACGTATACACCTAAACTGGGATCCTACCTAACATGTATAAAAAGACCCTTTCCTCTTGTACTGTAGGATGGCTTGAGAATAAAGACTATCAACTATCACTATCAAGGGACTAACCTTTGATCAACTTAAGCCATTAAGTCTACATATTAAAAGCGAGTCCCGAGTTAATATTTTCACAATATGTTGCATTACACATATTACTCAGAAAATGTTCAAGTGAGGAAATCCTTTTGTCACCCTCCTGCTGCATGTTTCATGTGAATAGGAATAAAAGCCTTGATTGTTGGAATGTGTCAGCATGCAAAACCAGACCCATCATCTTACTTTATTCCTAAATTCAGTTGAGGCTCCAAATTCAAAGAGAAACTTCACTACGTCGTTGTGGCCTTGTTGTGCAGCAAAGAACAGAGGAGTTGCACCTGACTGTAAGGAATAAAATGGATTAAAAAAACCTTGAACACATAAGACACTTGACTAAAGTATATAAATTTCAAATCTAAAAGTATTCACAATCTGTTGCATATCAGCTGAAAAGACAGGATGATTTTGAGGACTTCTGAGGACACCCGGTATCTTAGGTCAGTTTTATTCCTATTGCACTGAGAAATCTGTACAACATCATATGTTTGAATAAAATCCAAGTCTTGTAAGGGGCTTCTACACAGTTTCTAATATAGACCTTTAGGATTTGGTAACTTCTACCCAGTCACCAGTTAGGGAAAAAAAGCCCAGAGTGACAACAGTCCTGCATAACAGAGGAACAGCTAATTTGAAACCAACACCTATTCCACATGAAATTCACTCCAGTGTCCAATTCCTTTACAATAGGTCTCTTGACACCATTTCAGAGCCTCCTCTTCCAGACACATTTATGGGACTTTCACTTCCCTGAGCTTCACAACACCTTCAGAGTACAAGAGCAGTGGCTGAACTACTGGTTGCATTTAGTTTCAAAACATTGCCATTTGTCTTTAGGGCTTAAACTTCATCTGTGTTGCTTCTTCTCTGCAACAGAGTAATTTTGGAGGATTTCAGGGTTTGTTTTTGTTGGTTTGCTGAATCAGTATGTGCTCAGCAATACTCAAGAGCGGCCCAAAAAAACTGTTCTCAACTTTTCTTTTTGTCCCTGCTTTTCAAGCAGTGTTTACCTAAGGGAAAGGACATGTTTAAATACAAGTTTTGCTGGAACAGGACCCACTGAAAGACACTGACATGCATGGTTAGAGCAAGTTTAGGCCAGTAAGTGCAAAGACACTTCTGTCATTGAACACAACATTCACTGACTCAGTAATTTGCAGGTGTCAGCATGAGATTAATTCTCTGGTTCCAGGTTTCCAAGGAAAGTGAGAAACATTGGCTTGCATTGTTAAAGCAACATACTGCTGTCCTGTACTGCCTGCCACCATCCCATGTTACTGCATGCCCTCCTTAAACTGCTCTGCACTTAGGACCAGTGCAACTGTTGTCCCAGAGCAATTCTGCTTTCTGCATATCCGGCACACAGACCAGAGCAGCTGCAGGTACTCCTTACAAACATCTGTGCAGAGCATGAGGGGAAGGCACCTTCTCAAATCCCACCACAAGCAAGCATGGTGTGAGAGATGCCTTGAAGGCAAAGCAAAGTTGCAAGGAAGGGTACAGGTGATTAAGCTGTGGGATTGTTAGAGATGAGTTGGCTCAGACTAAAAGGCAGAAACCCCAAAGCATAATGAGCCAAAATAATCCCCAGGCTAGCAATGACATCCATTCCATTTTAATGACTGGATTCTGCAAATCAAATGGTAAAGGACATCTTTACAAAGACCTGTAAGTTACTGTGCTGACAAATAAAACTTCAGATGCATAAATGGTGTAACCCTGGAGTTACATCTCAGATGTAACTGCCCCTCACCAACCAGATGTGCTGGAAATGTTTGATGAATTATTTATAAATGTTCCTCTGGCATCTCATTTCCTATTATAAAATCCAGACATCTGATTCCTTGATGTCCTCAGATCAGACCCTGTTCATACATGCAAGTAACACAGAAGCAACTGGCAAAAAAAGCAGCAGACAACGCTACAGCACTCTTATTATTTATAATAAACCAACAGTCACTTAATCCCTGTTTGAACGCAGCACTCCTCCTACCTCTCTCTGCAGATTGATATCTGCTCCTTGCAACACCAATTCCCGTACACAGTCTATGTGGCCATAGTAAGATGCTACCATCAGAGCTGTTGTGCCAAGCTGGGAATAAGGAAAAAACAAGTCAGTACCTTCTATAGACACCTTCAGCAATGAATCAGGCTGTATGGAAGAGACAGCAGCACCTCTTCTGAAAAGCTGAAAGAAGCGTATGATAATTGAAAAACTTGCTATCATTTAAAGCTTGCTATCAAGAATACTTTGAAAATGAGCCACTAGCGGGTGTTAAAGCAAAAGCATTACAGACTTGTCTGCAGTGCCTGACCATTCAACAAATACATATGCAATGATGACTTCGCCTTATTGTCCCAAAATAAGTGAAACAAGGGTAACAAGAATGTTTTTGGTTTATGCACAGCATTTTTATCAGAGAATCCCAAAGATCTTTGCACCATTTCCAGAAGAATAAACTTAGACATAGGAGCAGAGTGACTTAGCTGAGTCACTTAATTCTGAGTCATAGTCAGGAGCTAGGTCTGGGTGATCTGAATACTAATTCCCTATCCAAATTATAAGAGTAATCTTTTCACTTTATATGAGGGAACTTTCCATACCAGAACTACGTGTTGAATTTCCCACAGTACACCATAAAGTCACTGCTCCAGTGAACCAGGCAAGATTTAGGTTATATGTACGTAGTGTACAGACAACTCACAGAAACCACATGCCTAGGGATGAAGCTTATCCTCTAAAACATTCACACATACCAGTTCAATTTAAAGAAGGAATGCATGATATTTCAAAAAAGAATCATGCAGCCTAGCCTTAATCACACCAGAATATTACAGTACAGAAAATGTGTATGCCTGATATAATGGGTAAGTCAGGATATTTTGCAGTGCATTGTAAAAATCCTTTACTAAATTTAGCCTTCTTTTGAGAAAGATCAAGGAGTAATGGACCTTATTTCTTTACATTGATCTGTCCTGCTTACTTCATTCCCCGTTAGAACATCCTTCCCTCCCTGTCAGAAAGACAGTCATAGCATCAGCTTCAGAAGTACTGCAGGACAAAACACTTGCCTACAGGGTGAAAATGAAATTAAAATTAAAAGATAGATTGAAGTCAATGGGCTTAGAAAATCTTTTGCACTTTTAAGATATTCAAAGAAAGAGAGGTTGAGCAGGCTCATGTTTCAGGCTGGAAACATGAACAACAATCCTGTACAACACAGACACAACTCTCAATAAGTCAGGCCCAACTCCAAACAATAGAAACCTGGGAATTTCTCAATGTCAGCTTTCCCCTGCTCTTTGCCACAGCTTGGTACAATCAAGTACCTCTCCATATACTGTAGGCAGAATAGCAAGACGTATCTGTGTTTTCACCCCATTTCTAATCTCAAAACTGATTTCAACCCATGCAAATTACAGTAAGGAAATCCCCATGAATTCTATCTCCCATGTGACTGGGCTACTCTTTACTTGGCCTTGGTGCCAAGTCCAGCAGATACTGGCGTGGGGGAGGATCAGCAGTTAGGAAGCCAGTAATTCTTCTAATTATGAGGAGCTTTGCAAGCTGACAGAATCATTGCTACCTGGGCTTAGCTGAGTTGACTCTTCACTATGATCTATTACTATAATGACATTTCCTTGCAAAGAGAAGCCCGAGGTGTTAGGATCCGTGCTTTTAATGTCAGAACCACAAATAACTGTGTAAGACACATTTTTGAGTGCTGGCAAATTCCTAGCCCCTTGCCATTGATGTAAATCATCATGCTATTTTATCTTGAGCTTCAAACTTGCTTCCTGACAAGATAAAGTTTTAAATCATCCCTAAGTGCCGTCAGACTCTTATATGCCTATTGTTAGATCCCTGCCACACCCTCTGCACAGGGGGCTGCTGAAAGTGATGTAAAATCAGTGCCCAGGGTGTAGGTGCATTATGTGCATACGCTGTCTTTGCAGTCCACATCTACTCGCCCACTGTTCATCAGCAGCTGGAGGAGAGCCAGGTTTCCTTTTCTCGCAGCCCAAAATGCAGCATTGGCAAGTGGTGTTTCTTTCTGGTGAAAAAAGAAAGAAAAGAAAGAAAGGAACCACTTTGGAAGATATATAGGACAAACACATACATGTGAATTCTGTATTCAAGCCAGGCAAGTTTCATCTCAGTGTGCTGTTCTTTCAAAACCAGAGCATGAAAGGGAAGCTAATTTGATTTCTTTGTGCAATTAGAGATCAGCCTCTCCATACTACCTCATGTTGTTTCAGGTTTTCCCTGTGTCCATGGCAGCCTGTGCTTCTTAGCCTGCTCTGTAATGAGAGTTGATGATGCTAGTCCTGATCCACAGGGAAACATCGCATAAAACAATGTGTTAACTAGCACCTGTACTGTCTGCATCTGTGGTGGGGCTGGGTGCAGCTAGAGAGGCTGAATCATGCTGCTGACATCTCCTGCTGCAGGACATCCTCCCAAGTTTCGGGCTGGCTCTCTGCTGTCTCCTTCTTTTTTGTCTTTTCAAGTCCCACCACGGCAAAAAGTATTGCTCATGCATTTCTCATACTGTTTGGTCTGCCTACTCCCTGGAATTAACACCCTGTAACTGTGGGCACATGAAATATCTCCTGAGTGATGCCAGGAAAAGAAAAAGGATAAACTCTGTCTGTAGACTTATAAATTCATTTACTGGGTATACAGGGCAGTATGTAAGTCAAAATTAGGAAACTGAAGTCTAGATAACACAGTCCACTGTTAAACAAATTGGTAATAATATAATACTCTTTTGAGGCTTGCTTAGTCTTAGAAATAATGCCACAGTGTGATGACTCCTGGGTAGAGGCAAATTATCACTGCCTCAGCAAAGGAGGAGGACAGCAGAAAAAGTCAAAGACTTTGCACATGGCCTCTTTATTAGTCCCATGCAAGCAGCTGCCAAAATGCTGCCCTGACAGGTAAGCACTGTGACAGGTGAATTATGGAGTCAAAACAGCGCTGTAATGGCAATAGGATGTATCCTAAAGCAGGCTCATGCTGCATTTTTTTCGTAAGGCCTAAACCCACCAACAGTTCAGTAAAGCACCTTTTTACTGACAGTCATCTTAGACAAAAACAGTGTTAAAAATACCTGGGGGTCTTGCTCTTCAGTGAATCCTGCCTTCAGGATAACCCAAACAGAATGCACAGTGGATAGAAAAGTCAATCATTCAGCTTCAGAAAATGTAATACATGCTTCTCCATGTCTAAATGTCAGTAGACATGTGTAATGAGGTAGAGAATCAGGATTGAATGGTTTTATGCTTGATGCTTAAAAGGCACACATAGACTAGAGTTTGTATTGCTTCCTTCACTGATGCAAAGGTAATAAACCTCTCAGAAACCAATGGACACAAGGCAAATCCTGTATAAATCTATCACGAATCTGTCACACTGATCACTTTCCGTGAGTTTCATTTTTAGTATTCATAGATTAGAAAACTGGCAGTTGCTTGAGATGAGAGGAGTTTCAACCCCCCAATAAATTATATGACACTTCCTATAAATTGACAGCAATATTTCTTGTGCCAGCACACGCAGGGGCAGGAGTCTGAAAAATATAGCAAGAATGATATATAGCAAGATCAAATTCTGATCTTCCTTTTACAGCTAATGCATTTTCCCAGGTGAATCTGTAGATAATGTCGATCAAAGTAAATCTAGCAGTTTATACCCTTGCTGGTAATGCAGTAGTGTTTTCCTGTCTTCACATTTTTAACTGCTAAAATTTTATACAAAAACAAACAATTGACCTAAACACACAGTGGCCCATGTTGCCCTTTTTGCTCTGATTTATTAGGCAGTTATTTAATTACAGAGCTGGTAGTTAGAAATACTGTCTTACTTTATTATGATATTAAGTGGAAAGCTATTGCAAAGAATTCTATTTAGACCTTTCTGAATGGGAAATCAAATTCCTTCATATATCTCTATCTCTATCTATATCTATGTATCTGTTCTTTTCATACCTCACTCTATTTATCCTTTAAACTTTGAGAAAACTTTATGATATGGCAATATATCCATACAAGGAAAGATTTATTTCATCCAGCCAGGTTTTCTAGAAGAGGGCACAGTAGCAATGTGACTGCATTTTATTATGCCCACCATACAATATCACCTTTATTTATCAGATAGGCAGGAGCCAGAACCAATATTCAGGAACTCTTCACCTGCTTTAATCAGTTTACATGAGGAGAGAACTAAGTTGCCAGTGCTACCTTAGTCTAGAATTAAAAGTCCAAAATCATCAAAATCATAAATTCCTACCTCTTTTTTTCCCCCTTGTAATTACTAAAGTAGCTCTCCAGCAAAATTGTCCTCATACTTTGGATCAAATCCAAGGAATGGAAGAATTCTCCAGGGCATCAAGGATACGAATCAGGTTTTTCCCAGTGGTGCTTTTGACCCAGTTTGGAACAACTGTTATCAGTACTTGTATTTCCCCTTGTGCCCCCACTTCCTTGTATAAAAATAGAGTAAACAACATGCTCAGACCATCAACCGTACTGTGGTCAGATAAAAAAAGCAAACACAAATCTGAGCTATTTTACTTGCTAAGATGAATGGAATTTGCAAAATCATTCAGGTGATCTGCGCACACTACAAGGACAGCCTCAGAGTACCATGTGGCAATCTCTTTTCTGCTTTCAAACAAAAGATTTATACCTTGCTGCTCTTTATTCTCAGGTGATATCAGCAATCCTGACATCACTGGTAGGCCAAATGTGAGGCACTACTTTGGGATTACTAATCTGATTAATTTAATAATTTTTGAGCAATAAATGGGTTTTAAATAGCAGTATGTGACATAAGCCTTGACTGCTGTTTTTCAGTTATAGACTGGATCCTGTCTCACCAGACAGGGAGAGGTATTGCTGAATTTCAAGAGCTTAAATGGATACAATTTCCATGCAATTCTTATTACAAAGCTAGTCTGCTCCTAAAGCCTCCTTAAAGTAAATGATTGATTCTTAGCATTGACAGACTGGGAACAGAATGTAATAAATGTTTGAAAAAGTGATTAGCTAATGGCTTTGGTGAAAATGACATGTTTCATAATGTCATTTGCTCCAGCATCAGCAACTTTCAGGGTACAATTTCATCTACCTCATCAAGATCTCCAGAGCATTACTTCAAACTGGCTGTGCTACTCATTTCTACTTTTTATATTCTTTTATGATGGCCCAAAGGTGAAAAAATGGCATTATATTCATGCTGTACTGACACCAAGCAAAAATACTGATCCATAGAATCATGGAACCATAAACTCATAGAATCACATTGTCTTGGGTTGGAAGGGGCTTTAAAGATCGTTTGGTTCCAACCCCCTGCCACAGGCAGGCACACCTTCCACTAGACCAGGTTGCTCAAAGCCTTGTCCAGCCTGGCCTTGAACACTGCCAGGGATGGGGAATCCACAGCTTCCCTGGAGAACCTGTGCCAGTGCCTCACCACCCTCATAGTGAAGAATTTCTTCCTAATATGTAATCTCAATCTCCCCTCTTTCAATTTAAAGCCTTTCCCCATTGTCCTGTCCCTATCTGCCCTGATAAAAAGTCCCTCTCCATCTTTCTTGTACGCCCCCTTTAGGTACTGGAAGATTGCCGGATGGTTTCCCTGAAGCCTTCTCCTCTTCAGGCGGAACAAGCCCCACTTTCTCAGACTGCCTTCATAGGAGAGCTTGCGTTCCTCCTCAGGACTTGTGGACTCCTCTGGACCATTCGAAAATGGCCCAGAGGAAGATAGACATTATAAATCTGCCAAGACCATTTGTATGCAGAAATAGAGAAAAAAATAAAATGCACTTATGTATCTGTATATGTTTTCTTAAGAATATTGAGAGGAAAAGCATCATTTAAGTGCTGTGATCAGCAGCTCCTGCTCCCTGCTCTACCTTTGACTTGCTGTTTGCAGAGAAGAGGCAGGTCAGAGTGGGGTAACAACTAAGAACAGTATCATTTCTAAACAGTGATCTTAAAGATGAAAGAAAAGAGGCACAGGCAAAGAGAAGGGAGATGAGGAGAACACTGGCCTGGTGGCGGTTCCTTGTTCTGTCAAAATACAAGAAAATACCCTTTTCTTTCTGAGTTTCTAAACAATTCCTAATGGAAAGGAGAAATTGAGTAAAAAGTTTTAAGAACTGGAAATCAGGATCAAGCATGACAGAATGGTAAATGTTAGTGGGCCCGGGGAGGGAAGAGAGAGGAATTTATTAGATAACAATATGTCTTACATGAAGGATGCTGCTAAAAAAGAAAAGTAGTTCAAGATATAAATGTAAGTTTAGACAGGCAAAAGCTAGTAGAAGAAGAGGGGATATTCATGTGTGTAGACAGTGAGAAAGCAAGATAAATGCTACCTCATGAGTAAGTAGGATAATCAAATGAAAAACATGAACAAACAGTGGCAAACAGATGTCAGGAATCCAAGTGCAGAGTCTTCTGAGAGAAAGTGAAAATGCCAACAAAAAAAGACACATAAAAGAGAGAAAAAGCAGAGGGAGGTTGGGGCTGAAGTTCTCCAGAGGGAGAGAGAGCTGGCAATGAGCAAGCTGCCTTGAACAGGGGTACTTGAGGGAATAGGAAGTGAGAAATATGGCACAGAGAAGGAGCTGAGGAGAACAGAACAGAAAAGAAAACCTGAAGGACAAAGCTAAAAAAGGAGTCTAGAAAAACAAGGCAAGAAGAAGTGGATAGCACCACCAACAGCATGGGACTAGCATCCTTTAGGGTGGATTCCTGTGGGGAACAAAGGTGGGAAAAGACTCACGGACACAGAATGGAGCAACAGAAGAGACTAAGAAAAAAAGCAGGTGTGATACCAGTGTGGGACCAAAAAGAGGATGACCACAGGGATCTCACTATCCAGGGTAAGGCTAAGGCTGAGCTGCGCTGTGAGTAAAGGTACCCTTCTTCCTGCCCCATTAGGGCTTTAAGTGCAGGTGGAAACCACCTGCTGCACTACCATGGAACTGACACGGTGCCACTGCAGCAGCAGCAATCCCAGCGGGGGGACACCTTGGCAGGAGTGAGAGGCAAGCACAGGGAATAATCCAATAATGGGATGCAACACAGGCGATATGGCAAGGGCCTGCCTGGCACAGAGCTGATGATCAATAAGAGAAGGGCAAGCACTGCATCCAGAAAGTGCATAACTGAGGAGAAGATGTACATCTATTATAAATATTATCTCTTGTCATCAGTAAGTTGCTGTTTGCTTCCTTCTTTGCCAATTGATTTCACTAATCCTGTCCTCAGATTAAAAAAAAAACCCAAACTTATTTCAGGTGATCTTTTGAAATGACTGCTCTTGCATCATTTGGGATGGAAAAAAGTACAAAAAGTGGCAGGAGTCACAGGCAGAAAAGGGAACAAACCAGCCCAGCTTCAGTGGCCACTGTAACCCAAAACAAATAGCACGAATAAAGGCTGCCTCCTAACTCTTACACAACCAGCGCTAGCAAAGATGACCAGAAAAGTGCAGAGGAGGCTGCCGCTGCACCAAACCCCACCGCGCTGAGCCTGGCCACCCTAAAGCCAGCGTGAAGCTCCATGGAGGCTCGCAGTTTATGTAACGCTAACCAGGCATTCTCCTGGGGGGATGTCTGCGGTGGAAAGCAGCGCTCCATCAGCTGCCACCGCAGCAGCCCACAGCCCGGGAAGGACGCTGCTGGTTTCTTTCCTTCCGCGTCAAACAACCTCCTTATTTCCTAAGGAAAAACATAATAAATCAATCCCCACATCCAAGTATATGACGGAGCATTCCACGGGCTGCCGGCGCAAAGCGGGAAGACAAACGCTCATCCCCCCGCCCCTCTCCCCGGCTCCCGGCTTACCTTGAACGACATCCTGCGCATCACATCTCAGCGCTCCGCCTCCGCGCCCGTCCGCGCCCGTCCGCGCCGCTCCGCGCCCCGGGGC
>JANRGW010003179.1:0-14252 GCA_024733675.1 Psilopsiagon aymara | reverse complement strand
CCCGCACGGAGAGCGGAGCGGGGCAGACCGGGTTCGGCGGCAGCCGGGAGTGAGCCACGGCGGCACCGGGGAGAGGTAGTAACTGTCTCGAAAAGTGAAAGCGCGGCTGGTCAGCTTTAGCTCGGTGGTTTGGAGCACACTCCAGAACGACTGCTGTACCCCTTCTCTTAGAAGCTGTTGAGGATGAAGATAACACCCCCCAGCGACCCCGTTCTAGAGAAGTATGGGGCACACAGAAAGGTGTTGGTGGGTCCCTAGAGTGTAAATAAGAGTTGTGTTTTAGTTTGTCTCTTTAGTCCGCAAAAAGTTAGAAGTAACAGCTTTCCCAGATGTTTAGCATGGAGGTAATAGTTTGAGACAGAAAACCTAAGGAGCAGGGAGAGGGCATGAAGACAATCTGAAGAGGCAAACTCCTTTTATGATGTGCAGGAAAGCACAAGACAAAGGGACTGTAAGCTGATGCTGCAGAATGAATACATAGCCAACATGTAGGCACAGAAAAGGCCCCTGAGTTGGAGGACGTAGGGAAGCTCGAACTCAGATTCGGAGATCACAAGAAGCAGAACCAGCATAGAAAGCTTGTTATGAGTGTGGAAATACTATGAGACTGAAAAACAGGTGGTGGCATGGAGATGGAAAAACACAGCACTTGTAACAGGGATTGTGCAGGAACTCCACGTCAATGAGTGATTGATTAGGCTGGAGACTGGGAGGAGGACTGTAACGTTCTGGATTTGCCTCGTGTTCCTATTGGAATTGCTGGGATTATCACAGGTGAAGAAATCTTGGTGCTTTTGAAAGAGCGTCTTAATAAGATCACTGGGTTTGGTCAAAAGGAATACATAGAAATATGATACTCCATTGAGCAATACTGTATGTCTCACCTAGGAGGGGAAATATCACAAAACAAAATTAAAACATTCCCCCACCCCCTTAACTTTCAGAAATCGGAGCCTTTTCTTTGATTTCTTGTTTCAAACCCATTTTTTTCTAAGGCATCAGCCAAGAAAAACTACTAACAGACCTTACGAACCAGTACATCCGTGCTCAGACAGAGCTCTTGGGAGCCTTAAGGCTAATACGTCCTGACTTGTCCAGAGGGATGCAGCTATGTGGCTGAGCAAGCAATTAATATTCCTCATGTGTTGTAAAAACTATTTTTCCATGCTTGATAGGGCTGCCTTGGTCAAGACAAAATGGGACACTTGGGAGCATAACAACAAAAACTAAATGGGTCACCTGTAGACTTCAAAATGCAAGGCTGTTGTCATTAATGAAAGAAAATAACAATTACCAGATGCAAGCTAACAGCTCTAACACATTTGATGCCAGCGGTGTTAGCAACAACATTTCTGCTCTCTTCGGAGCCCCATAAAGAGAACAAGTGGCCTCACCTTCCATGTGCTTCAGGAGCAAAGGTAATTTGAATCATCAAACAAGCCTGGGTTGTTGGGAGAGGACAGAAATAATGGTTGACCTGCTCATGGCAAGTAAATGATTAACATGCAGGAGGGGAAAGGCAGCATGAAGGAGAGATAGCTGTGCCTTACACACACAAAGAAAGCAGGGTCACAGAGGAAGTCAGAGATGTAAATTGCAAAAATAGACAGCTGGCAGCAACTCAGTTTTTTTCAGTGCTTAGCACATGAAACCTGCACATGAGACTTATTGTAAGTGATCTTTCAAGTTCCCTACATTCACCATCTCAAGAACAGGAGAAGAGGGAAATGAATGTAAACACTGGAGACAGCTCTCCATATTTTACAAGATGATGAAGACTCCTGGTCCATGCTGGATAGAGAACCGTGCATGTTGCCTATGTTGCCGCATAGCTTAGACACTGCTTCTCTGCTGACTGAAGGATTTTTAGATTGTCATGCTGTTGGAAATATTTGTGTTTTAAGAGACTCTTAGAGATGAGTACTCTCTAGGACTTGTATCTGAAGCCTGAAGGGCTGATCACCAGGAGAATCTCAGGAACCACTCCCTTGTGCACCAACTGTGCTGGCAGCTTTTGCTGAAATAGTCCTGACCAAGCAAGGTAGTCACCAAAAGAACAGCAACAGATATCTGCACATCAGTCTTCAAGAGATGCAAACACTACCCAAATCTTGTTTGCCAGCTTTGCTTTCCTGGAGAACATCTGGTTTGCCTGTGCATCTGTACTGGGGTTGAGTCACAACTGATGAATCTGTCCCAGGCAGGCTCTGTTGCAAGTGGCCCACATCCCACGTCTGTAACTGCACAGTGTGTTGCTGTGTTTGGTGGCTGGACTGGAGACAGAAGGGCTCTCATGATTCTTCTCATTTTCCACCTGGTGTTACTTTCAGACTTTGCTTACTGTTTACTGCAGAAAAGAATTGCTTTTACTGCCTAATCCTCTGAGCCAGAACAGTGTCCTTTGAGGCATTCTAAACATTTCCCCGCCAAAGTCTGTTACAGAGAGCCAGACATGGGTCCTTGTGTAATGGTGGTGGTGACCTTTCAAGAGCAGTTTCCAAACGGCAGAGAAATTCCTCCTCATATATGTATCATTACTTTTGCTGAGGCACAAGGTGGGAACTTGACACAGTCCTGCTCATCTATAAGGATGATCCGAGGTGTGCATGGAGGTGTTCCCCCCTCTGTGGATGTACGCTGCAGGTAACTGTGCAGACGTGAGTACCTGTTGCTGGATTTGCATGGTTTCTTGGCACCGTGAACCTACCACAAGCCGCTGCAGTATCGTGAAGCCAGCCCCGTTTCAACAGTTATATGTTTACCTACATGTTGAGCTCCAGTTTTGCCATTTGAACAATGGTGAAATTCAATAAATTCTCACAACTGTGACAAAGCCATTCAGATAGGGAACTTTCCACAGGAACCCACTTATTTCAAGTAACAGTATTAAAGACATTAGGTCCCTACTGTGAAAAATAGTTTAACTATTTATGCAGCTGAGACTGGTGCTAGGCAGGAGTGAACAAAGGTGCTCAAAAGAAAAATGGCCATTGCAAAAGCAGAAGCAATAATATAAGTGTATGTAAAATATCTTTAAAGAGGATGTTTAACACAGGTAGTGTCATGCTGTCATAGGTTTATGATACAAATAATTGATATATACTACATTCTGTATTACATGTACATAAAGTTTATGTATAATGTGTATATAGCACATACATATTATATACATAATACATAGGTATAAAATATTGTATATATAAATATACTTACAATGCGTATGCACACACAGTCTATAATACAGTTTATTACATAAACACTGTGCTTCTGAAATGAAAACTGATAGTGACACAGCCCCTCACAGTGTACTGCTTAAATGCAGGTTGATTGCAGGTCAATCTATACCAGGAAGGGGAATCAAGTCAGCTGCAAAATGTGCATTGCAGTCAACCAAAGAAGTCTACTTCATACAATGAGACAACCAAAGCTACAACGCTTGGCCAGACTATTCCCAAAAATCATAAACTTGCATCACCAGATTTTCCATTTTACCCTGTCTCATCTCCAGAAAATATGTGAAAAAAAAACAAACCAACCTCAATAACACTGTAAACGTAATCTCCAATTTAAAAATGTATAAAATGAAGATTTAAAAGCTTGTTGTGTAGTGTGGATGACCTTTGAGTGAACACTCCAAGCACATTTCATCATACTACAGACAGTGGCTGTTTTGGAGCCACAGCATTTTACAGCTTTTCATAGCTGAAAATTCTAATTCAGATGTTCTTTGTCAACTTTTTTTTTTTTATACAAAATTTATAGCTAAATCTTTCATAAGTCTGATTTCATCTGTATGTGTTATGGAGAGTGATGGGAGCAAATGTTATACTCTGTAGGAACTCACACAGACAAAGCTAAAGGAAGTAGTAATCTTTTCAGATGTTGGAGGGTTGTGGAGCCTGTTGTACCTAGGCCACAACATTGTGCCATAACCACAGCCTTATCCATGAGCTGGGTGCACAAACATGTCTGGAAAACTAAGTTCCTTTTACAGGGCAGTGCTTTGTGACTGAAAAATCATTCTGACATGTATCAAGAAAAAAGTGTTGATCAGCTGAAGGATAGGGAGGCTCTGCAGAGGGATTTCCACAGGTGTGCTGGATCTGTCACAGCTGTGCTGTGGGCAATGGTGTGAAGTTCAATAAGGCAAAGTGCTGGGTTCTGCACTTTGGTCACAACAACCTCTACAGGCTTGGGGCAGAGTGGCTGGAAAGCTGCTTGGTGGAAAAGGACCTGAGGGTGCTGATTGATGGAGCTGAACATGATCCAGCTTGTGCCCAGGCAGCCAAGAAGGCCAACAGCATCCTGGCTTGTGTCAGCAATAGTGGGGCCAGCAGGGCCATGGCAGTGATCATTCCCCTGTACCGGGCACTGGTGAGGCTGCACCTCGAATCCTGTGTTCAATTCTGAGCCCCCACTACAACAGAGACATTGAGGTGCTGGAGCGGGTCCCGAGAAGGGCAATGACACAGGTGAAGTGCGTGGAGCACAGTGTGATGGAGAACGTCTGAGAGACCTGGAGTGAGGTGGGGTCGATCTCTTCTCCCCAGTATCAAGCAAAAGGACAAGAGGTTACAGCCTCAAGCTGCTCCAGGGGAGGTTTAGATTCAGTATTGGGAAAAATTTCTTCACAGAGAAGACGGTGAAGCATCGGAAAAGGCCACCCAGGGAATGGTGGAGTCACCGACCCTGGAAGTGTTCACAAATCATGTAGATGAGACCATCAGTGACACGGGTTAGTGGTGCTCTTGGCCACCACTGTGGGATAGTGTTTGGACTTGATGATCTTTAAGGTTTTTTCCAACCTAGTTGATTCTAAAGATAAGCACAAGGCAAAGGGGTATCCAACACCATTTTTGTGAATACATTACAACTTTCCTTGGTTAGGGTTCCTGTCTGATTTCAGACAAATCAGGCTATTTTTGTCCCCATTCTCGCCATGACAGTAATGTCACTTGTGCTTGGTAGAGGCTACAGATTACTAAATTACCTTGAATCCGAAGATACCAAATCATTCTCAAGGAGAGGTAAACCATGGAAAAACACCCTTGTGGCAGACATGGTTTTCAAGGACTCAGAAAAGGAGCTATGGGCAAGATACGTTTCAAATGGGTTAAAATAAGTACTGCCACTTTCCTAGTAAGGTTTCCAATAAACTCAGAAGACATCAACTGATTAAGTTTAAGAGCTTGCTGATTTAGATTAATTTTTAGATAAGATGTAAAAAGAGTAGGCTCAGAACTTCAAGAAATCTTGCAGCATGAAACAGGACTATTTGTAGTTCATACTGTGTTGTCACAGATAGGATACATCCATAAACAAGCTGGTTTTGAAACTGAGCTTCTTCACCGGCAATGTAAGACCTGTGGGATCATTCTGAGAAGAAAGACAAATACCATAAGCTAATTACCAACAAATCAAACTAATCTGTATTACATTTCACAGTTAATTACAATTCTTCTGTGGTCTCTAACACCTATAGTACTAGCACAGACCAGGTATTTTAAATTAGGCTTTTGAAATGAAGAAAAAACCCAAATGACAAAACCAAAATAAAAACTAACAGAAAATGCAAACACAGAAGAAACAAAGAAGAAAAAAAATATTTATGCATTTGTTTTTCTAGAAATATTTGCAAGAGGCATTAAAGACGTTTTCCATTATCATGCTTCTATACATAGACATATGGACATGCAACAGCTTTCTTTTACGAAAGGATGCACTGTGCAGGTCTGCGTTTACCTCCATAACCTGTCAGTCACAAAAGCAGTCTCGCAGGGCATGTTCAGATATATTCAGGTGGTGCAGGTGTGCTGCAGAGGGGCAGTGGCAGTCATAAAGAGAACACTGGAGTCACAGATGTGTTTTAATCTGAAGAGTGAGAGAGCACTGCCTGCCACTCTCTGCAGAAAGGTTGGTGATGGTTCTCTTTGGAGGGAGGTAGACACTGACCAAAGCAGCTAAATCAACCAGCTGCATGTTAAGATTTTGCGAGGACCAAACTGCAGCATCCTAGAGATGCTTTTTTCTGGAACAGGTTGCAATCTTTCAGTCCCTACAAATAATGAGCTGAAATTAGGGGGAAAATAGTGATGAACACAGGTCAGTTATAAAATTAAAATATCATTTAAATGCCAGTCTTTCAAGACAACTATTTTCTGCCAACTTTAATGAACAAATGCTATAAGTGTGGGAACTAGTATGTTGCTTCTTCATGAAAAGGTATTGCACTGGGTCCAAGTGAGCTAACAAGCAGCTAATGTTATTCTAGAAACTGCATGTGCATGTTAACCTAGGGTTACAAAAAACCTAATGAAGCCTCCCTTCCATTTTCCTTATTATGTGGGTACAGTCCTGTTCTAACATAGCCAAATGGCTTTCAGATCAAAGCTCTCATGTTCTTCTGCTCAAAACACTACCTGAACTGGCAAACTGAAGTATGCACCTAGGCATGTAGCTATGCCAGTGAATGGAAATGGGAAAGGGAGAACAGGCCTGAGGTCTGCCTAGAGAGGTTGGGTGATATTTCAAAAGCAAACAGAACTACCAATTTTAAGCAGAAGATCTTGGTGAATAATACTGAATGAGCTGAAGTCTGAGAAGTTCAGTGTAGAGACAGGCTAGGATAAAGTCCTGGCTTGGAGAGCTATGTGTGGAAGAAGGAGGAGCGTGAAAGCCATTGCTCTCACAACTCTTGCACACTGGCCCATGTGGAGCAGGACCTTCAGCTCAGGTTTCAGGAGATTAGGGTACCACAGAAGTGAGCACTGGCTTTGATGATGTACCACTGCATCACGGAGGACTGCCGAACATGCACACTGTATGTGTCCTGGGGAACAAGCTGAGCTCTACCTTTCATTCTATCCACTAGAATCACTCCTTCATTTCTTTTCTCCATGTGCTGGTTTTGGCTGTGGTTGAATTAATTTTCTTCATAGTAGCTGGTATGGGGCTATGCTTTGGAATTGTGCTGGAAACTGTATGGATAATTCAAGGCTGTTTTCACTATTGCAGAGCAGTGCATATACATAGCCAAGGCCTTTTCTGCTTCTCACACTACTTCACTAGCGAGTGGGCTGGGGGTGCACAAGAAGCTGAGAGGGGACATAGTGGGGACAGCCAATCCCAGCTGGCCACAGGAATAGTCTATACTATATAGCATCGTGCTCAGCAATAAAACTAGCAGGAAGGTAAGCAGGGGGGCCACTGCTTGGGTACTGTCTGGGTATCAGTTTGTTGGCAGTAAGCAATTGTTTTCATTTGCATTTCTTGGGTTTTATTTCCTTTTATTTTCCTTTTCATTACATTTTTGTTATTATTATTTCAATTATTGAGCTATTCTGACCTCAATCCATGAGTTTTCTCACTTTTTTCCTTCCAATTCTCACTTTTATCTCTCCAATTCAGCCTGCTGGAGGAGTGAGTGGCTGCACTATGTTTAGTTGCTGGCTGCAGTTAAACTACAATACACTATCTTCATAGTTCTTGTGCCTGTACAGCTTAATGCTTGAGTAGCCTTGTGAACTACTGAATTACTTTTCACCTTTTGACTTGCATTTCTTTTCTCTCTGGAAAAAAAACTTTGCTGGCAAAGTTTTCAAGCCCCTGGAATATATAATAAGCCCTCCTCCTGAAACAAGATATACCAGTGAGACCTTACACATATTTAAGGCACACTGAACAAGCTTCTTGAAGTACTGAAACCCATAATACAACACAGGAGTTCTGATAAGCGGCAGTACAGTTCTTATACACCAAAGTTCTGCATGTCTCACAGGTATTTACATATAATATAGTAGCCTATCATTGAGTTGTATTTAAATTACTTTGATAAACTTCATTAGTAAACCTAAACCTGAATAGTTGTCAATAGTGAAAGAACAGGATGAAGCAGCTGTTTCAAACTTTCATTTAGGCCCTCAGGTGTTTTAGCTCTCTGCAAAACAATTACATATTCTGGAAACTTTCTTTATAAACAATGATGAGTAGCATTCAGATGGCAAAGTTCCATGCAAGTCTAGAGATGCATTTTTTTTTCCTTGTGAAACAATTTATGTACTGCTCTGAGAACACACACTATACTCCAAGCAAATGCCAAACATGACCATTTCCTACAGAAGATGTGCAGAAGAACTGCTCAATATAAGGCACCTGTTGAATTAGTGGCAGTGCAAAACCACGGAACAGCATTGGACCAATAGGGTACATAGGATGCTTCAACTCACATAGGCTGTAATGCATGACTTGGATACAAAAATAGTTGCTGGGACATATACTTTCAACTGGAAGATCTAATGATGGGCAAAAGAAAAAGAGCTCCATTCAAATACACTATTTTATTAAATCCTAAACCTTTTTTTTTTTTTTCCTTCATGTTTGCTAGCATGAGAAACATAATCAGCTGGCTTCCTGAGGTGTTAGGGAACAGTGTAGGAGGCGATAGCAACAGTAATTAACTGTTGAGCAACAGGAGACACTCCCTACTGACTGCCACAAAACATATGAGAACTTGATACTTTTACCATACACCTACTCTTCGGTGCATCTTTTATCAGAGCACACATGGGCGCTAGAGACTGCTGCATTCATTGTGCCCTGTTTATTTACAGAAAATAGGAAAGAAGCATATTAATACAGTAACAAAGTAGTCCAGCCATGGCAGTATTAAATTCCATACAGTTTAACTGATGTAGGTGAGCTGAGGCAGCACACCCGCAGGATACACTAGCTTGTGGTGGGGTTCCTCATATAAGCTGGAGTTGACAGCTCTGTATTACACTGCAGAACAGACATAACTTAAGTTAGAGAAGCATTCTCCTTTTCCTTTCTTTTTCCCAGGGTACTCCCCTTTCTTAAAATGGCACTGAGAGGTTAAAGATCTACCAAGCAGACCAAGATGCATTTGTGTGGATTGAAGGAAAACGATGCAGGCAGGCATTAACAACTACAGTTCCTTCAGACACTATCCTGAACTACTAACAGGGAAGATTAAGAGTCAGCTTTAAATTTTAAATACAGGTGGAACTGGCTGGCTACCAAACATAAGTTTATTCTTGGCAATCAATGATCTCCAGCAAGACCTTAATATATTTACTCATTTATTATGAATAACTCTTTCAGCTAACTTTTCTAAAAATATGATTCCAAATTTTCTTAAGTTGTTTTAATAATTCTGTTGGAGGCTAAGACCTGTAACTACTACAAAGCAAGTATCCTGTTAAATAAATACCTCGCAGTCAACAGAAAAGGAAAATGCTCAGCATCTTTCAAAAGTGGCCACTGAGAACAGCAAAAGAAGTTTAAAAAAAAATCCTTTTCTTTGTCCCCCACATTAAACAATTTTGTATTAAACAAAGCCATAATATTTTTGTTGCTGAATAGATTATCCCATTCTTGTTTAAGCATGTTGCTCTAGATTACAAACATGTGGCTGTAAAAATAACTGGTTGGACTGATTTAAACTGCTGATTTTAATCTCTGATTTGGCATGAGGAAATTTGCTCTAAACCTGTTAGGACTGCAGATGCAACTCTGTGCCACAGCTGCAAGGCGGATTTATAATCTTCCAAGTGTACAGGTCTCAGTGACTGACTGAAAGTCTCTTTGGCCAAAAGCTAAAATGTGTAACTAAAAATACTCTAGTTTCTTTCTGCCTGAGTTTGAAAACAAATGGTGATAAAATTGAAAATAGGAGAAAAGTTGTATAGAATGATAGAATCATCGAACAGTTAGGGTTGGAAAGGGCCACAAGATCATCTAGTTCCAACCCCCCTGCCATGGGCAGGGACACCTCCCACTAAACCATGCCATCCAAGGCTATGTCCAACCTGGCCTTGAACACCACCAGTGATGGAGCTTTCACGACTTCCCTGGGCAACCCATTCCAGTGCCTCACCACCCTTACAATAAAGAACTTCTTCCTCATATCCAATCTGAACTTCCCCTGTTAAAGTTTGAACCCATTACCCCTTGTCCTATCACCACAGTCCCTAATGAAGAGTCCCTCCCCAGCATCCATATAAGCCCCCTTCAGACACTGGAAGGCTGCTATGAGGTGTCCATGCAGCCTTCTCTTCTCCAGGCTGAACAGCCCCAGCTTCCTCATCCTATCTTCATAGGGGAGGTGCTCCAGTCCTATGATCATCCTCATGGTCCTCCTCTGGATTTGTTCCAACAGTTCCATGTCCTTTTTATGCTGAGGGCACCAGAACTGCACACAGTACTCCAAGTGGGGCCTCACGAGAGCACATGAGTGTGAGCGATGCATCCTGGCGGACTGGGCGCTGGCAACAGCAATATGCCCATGAGAGGGAGGCGCTGCCGGTGCATAAGGCATGCTGGAGATCATATTCATCTTGCAGAGTAGTATTTCCAGATTAAATATAAGAGGGAAGCTCAGAGAGGTCAGGGGCTGAGATTGACTTTCAGAGCAATGCCTTTGACATCCAAAGAGGGAGGACAGGCTTATTAAAAATGCAGTGTGGACTGCAAATCTGTCACACACCTAAGCTACCACGTGGATGGATGAGGTGGTTATGTAGAACCTGCTGACAACAACAGCCTCTCAAGTGACAGGTCACTGAATAGTTTGCTGCTATTCAGCAGTGTTTTGACAGAAACTACACAAAGCAACTGTGTGGAGGGCAAGGAGTGAATGTTCATGTCTGCTTGAGGTTTGTTTATAAACTTGTGGTGGCGAAATGTGACCATGAATGAGAATTAAGCCCTGCATTTGCTAAGGAAGACCGGTTTAGTGAACAAGGAAGGGAGAGAAGCAAGGTGAGGAATCATGGGGGTGGAGGGGAGGAGAAGGCAATGGCAGTGATGGAGAGGAAGAGCAGGCAATGCCCTAGGACATACTGGGTGAAAACTCCACCAGCTTCTGTGATCTCCTTGCCTTCCAGACACTGCTGTGTCTGCTCTGGAGCATGCTGGATTTCACATTCTGTACCATTCCTTGGCCACAGTGACTTTCATAGGCCAAAGCTGATGGTGTCTGCCACAGGGATAAATGACAGGAAGGGAGCCACAGACAGGGAGCCACAGACAAAAGTCTTGCATGTCCCCCACTGTTTCATTCTCCCTCCTCTTTCATTCCTAAGCAGCTGCCTGAAAGCTGTCTCATCACCTTGTTGACAATACCATTAACTTGCTGTAATCTGAACCTTCCCCATAGAAAGATCCTCAATGGAAAATTCCTCTTGTTTGGTGAAAATGGAAAAAAGCAGTATTCATCACACACTGGAGGCAGCAGCTCTGGAAATGCTGTCAAGATGCCTCATGGGCATTTAGTTTGGGTTTGAGCTTATAGACGAGTGGGATATGCTGTAAGTGCTCCATTCTCATCTTAAAAGTGAAGCTCCATCTCCAAAACCATCTCCCTTTTTAGGAAGTGGAAATTTCAGGCAATGAAACAACAGAGGAGATAGAGGCCAGATATCCAGGGAGATACAGATCAGGATGCAGTGGTGACCTGAGAGAAGGGAGTTAAAATCCATGAGATTTTACTGCAGTATACCAAATTTTTCTGTAAAGGAGGCATTTATTGTAGTTGCAAGAACTACATAAAAGCTGCAGGTAGATGGAACATCAAAGCATTCAAACAAATGTGTCTTACTACCAAACAGGGCAAACCCTTTCTCCTGCAACGTTTAATCAGACTTCAGTATCTCAGACTGATGAAGTGGTTCCTTTTTATCAGGCAACTGAACAACAGTTCCATTTTATCTACTTACAACAAGACTGGAAAAGACTCAGAGAACGGTAATGGGAAAACTTTGCCCGTCTCCTTGTTTTATGTGGCTGCTTCATATCATTTGTGTTCCATCATCAGTGGGTTCTCAATGCCAGCTACCAAGCGCCTTCTGAGAGAAAGGAGGATGCTCACATGCCCCAGTGCTTACACCAAGTGAACGTTTAGCCTGGCTCGGGTCCCAGATAAACTTTTCCATTGGAGCAATGGAGGCTGCAAGCACCAAGCCTTGCGTCTCACCTCACAGAGGATCACACTCAAAACTGGGGTCATGCCCCCAGTCCAAATGGATTGGAAAACAAAGAGGGACAAGCAGTACATGTGTGCTCCTCCCTGCTAGGAGAGGGCTGATAAGGAAGGGACGGCGTGGTTAGTGACATGCCAAGGGGATGAAATAATGTCTTGAATGAAAGCACAGTGATAGACAAGAGCCATATTTATGGGTGTACAGGGCAAGTATCATTTCATACATATTTCAGCACTTCCAAGATAAAAAGAAAACTTTTTCTTACAGGCCTTCTGGGATAGATAAGAGGATTTATAATAGCTACATTTCTGGCCCATAATCTTTAGAAATGCATGTATTTGCTTTGCATGCCAAATATGACATAGAGACAAGCTACACGATCAGCTTATTCCATTGTGTCATTTGGGCTGTAATAACTACAGTTGATCTGCCTGTGTTTCTCCTCGGCCCAGCACAATGTGCAGCTGTACCACCCTGCAGAGAAGTTATCATACAGCTGAGGGCAGACCATGGTTCTGGCAGTGGGGTGCACATCTATCATGCCAAGATGTGACTTCTCCTCTCCTGACCCATCTCCTCTGGTAAGTCACTTCTGGTTTCCCACCACCACAACTGGTTTAAATTCAGTGGCACCCTTCTCATATGAGAGTTATTTGGGGATCCATCCAACAGGCACTCATCATCTCCTGCAGCACTTCTGCACCTTGTTGAAAATGTGGGCAGAGCTTTGACACAAGGGGAGAGTCCTGGGGAGCAGAGCCCTCTGTTCCCCATGAGCTGGCCCCATAGGAGAGGCTGGAAGTGCTTTGCTTGGGGAAGAAGCATCTTCAACTGCCTCTTATAAGCAAGGGTTAAATCCAAGCCTGAGGTTAAGGGACACCTTCTCATGACAGACCCAGATTCATGCCTGGACAGAGGCTTCCTTCACTTTGGCTATCACTAGTTTATTTGAGACTTAGCTTAGAGTGTATTAGCATGAGTGTATTGGTATGCAGCATGGAGATGTAAGAGGCTATAGAGTAAATAATCCTTCCCTCAGCTTTTCTGCTTCAGATCTGCTGGAACCATGCAATGGTACAGCAGGGCAGCTGCAAGGATGCGGCAAGCGATAGATGAGTTACCACCCATGAAGCTCCAAAAATCACAGTATCACAAAACCTTCCTAATTCACCTCTCCAAGTCCATGTCAGGGGGGAGGAGGCAGATGAGATGAGGATGGACTAAGTCTCTGTCGTAGACTTCCAGCTTCAATCACCACCTCTTTCTGAGGTGCTACAAGCAGGCCAGAGTGTTTCCTCATTGGCAGAAGCTCTACCTTTGCATCTCTCTGACATAGACTGTGTCTCTTTAGTGCCTGATACAGAGCAAAACCCACCAAGTCTCCAGGGATGAAAGTAAAGCTGTGGGATCCCATAAAAGCCATTGGTAACGGGATGCAGAGGAAAGCTGGAGGATGGGTGCTCACACACATGCTGCCTGTGAATCTTTAAACTGCTCACCAGGCAGCAGTGAGCACTTGATCTGACAGATGGTTCTCTTCATCCCGGACAAGCCATGGGGGATATCGCACTCACACTTCCCAACTTCCACTCCCAGGCTCTCCTAAACCCCAGCAAAGAATCCCACTGCCCTTTCACACAAACTCCTGGAGATCAGCAACTGCACTCGAAACCTCTGCATCCTCCTCTGAAAACTGCTTGAGGAGAAAGGACTTTCTGGCTTATCCTGGCCATAGCCCTGACAAAGACACAAGCTCCCAATATCCCCTTCCTGGACACTCTTCTTGAAGTGGCAGGAAGGTACCACTGTGAAGGTCACTTTGGACCCCATATTTACCATGATTGTCACCACACTAAGCTCCAAATAGTTTAGAACAGTATATAAACTGCTCATGCAAATATGAAATTGCCCAGGACCACAGTGTGGGTGATAAAGCCAAAACAGCCTCCCTAATCCAGGATCCAGGTGGTGATGCATAGCACCATCCATTTACATTGGCTCCACACTGTCTGAATAGCTCTCCACAAAGAATGGTAGGAAGGATGAAGAGATGGGTAGGAAACCTGTCTAACCACATCTGTCTGTCTGGATTTGTTGCATCATTTGATGTGTGCTCTCAGCCCAGACAGCCAACCATATCCTGGGCTGCATCAAATGCAGCGTGACCAGCAGATCAAGGGAGGTGATCCTGCCCCTCTACTCTGCTCCTGTGAGACCTCACTTGGAGTATTGTGTGCAGTTCTGGTGTCCTCA
>JANRGW010003174.1:0-14160 GCA_024733675.1 Psilopsiagon aymara | reverse complement strand
CCAAACATCACTAAGCCATAACTAAAAACATTGGTGCTATCAGTGCTGTTCCCAGGCCGAAAGTCAAAACCACAGCACTGCACCAGCTACCAAGAAGGAGAAAAATGGCTGCTACTGCTGAATCCATGACAGCTTTACTGGAGAGGAAAGTCCTGGCCATGTCTGCAAGTCAGTGGTCTGCTCGAGCTGTCTCAGTGCAGCCAGGATGGTTAACAGGAGCACTGGCGAAGGCCCAGTCTCTCCACCCTAACCAAACCCAAGTGTTTTACCACTCTTCAATTTGATTACTACTTAAAACGTTATATTCTAGGTACCCAATCAATTTGATTACTACTTAAAACGTTATATTCTAGGTACCCGACCTTTGCCTATGTGTGTTGTGTTATGGAGGATGTCAAGTTCCAGCATGATGCAGAAATTTGGAGTCTGTCACTACAATGTTATCAGCCCTGTGACCTTATCATTTTTTGATGGGGAAAACTGATGTCTGACATCTGTGAGCTCCTGAAAATAGAGTGAATTTAGAAATGGGGTAGAAAAAAAGGGTCAGGGTCAGATGCCGAGTTATTTGCATCCCCAATCTGGTGTAACTGGCATTTTCATATTTCAGGGTTTAGCACCTAGATTTTCAGGCAGGAAAATGTCCTACGTTTTCTTCACTTTTTCTTTACAGTGAGACAATTGTGTTTTGAAAAAAGGTTAAGAGCCATTGCTGCTTAGTTTTGAAGTTTTAATACATGACTGTGAGGGGAACTTTACTGAAAACACAACTGTATTTAGTGGTGCCACTTTCTCCAGAAAACCAAATTTGATATTCAAATGTGATTTAAAAAAAAAAAAAAAAAAAGACTAAAAAGTAAATAAATAAAATCCACAAAACTTCTGTGCTGGTTTTCTGGAAAAGAAACCACAAACCACTGAATAGACAGAGAATCTTTTTTTCTTACTCTTTGAGAAGTGTATGTTAATGAGTGTGTTCTCGAGAACCTACTTCATGGCTGATATGTGACATGCATTAATTAGGTCAATACCTTTGGATAGTCTTAAAATGTCAAATAAAAAGGAAGTGTATTGGGCAGAGCATGGCCTCTCCTCAACCCAGACACAGGCAAAGTCCTTTTCTCCATTTCATGGGCTGCTTTGCTGAAGAAGGCAGCACAGCGCTACTATTTACATGCAGTATGTTGAAATGATAGAGGTTATCCAGAAGGAGGGACTTGGGTTCCATTTGTTTGGGCTTTTTTTGCAGGTGAATTACAGGAAGGTTTTTTATTAGCTGTGGGTAGTATCTGCTTCGTGTTAAGCATTTTACACTTGTACAAGAAGGAATATTCACTGTCCTGAAATACTTAAAATATTGCCAAAAGAAAGTTTTGTTTTTTAATGCACCTAACAAATCCTTACATGACACACAACAGAAGCAGCTTTTTAGCAGAATCAGGGGTCTTCAAAGATCAAGTCAGAGAGCTTAAAGCCAGTAAAATGGAGTATGTTTTCTAAAAAACTGCCAAGCTCCAATAAAACAGCTTCTTTAGTGCAGTAAAACATATTTTTTCATCAGCTGTAGTATTTATGCCTCTGCTAATCTAAACAATTTATAGGAATCCAGAAATGAGGTCCCGTTAAATCTTTTAAAACAAGGTTATTTTTTTCCCTTCTGAATCATTTTTGTGGCTAGTAAGAATGTATGTTTGCTCTGGTAAGAACATGTTGTCCTGGGTTCAGCAGTAGCAGTCAGGACTGAATCCAGCTGAACGCAGGACACATGTACTCTTGATGTGGGTATGTTACTTTCCAGAGCAGAAGGTTGTACGAATGCTGTAGTTCTTTATTAGTCAGCCTGAAATATAGAAGAAGGATTGAGGATAATAAAATAAAAAGCTAGATGTAGGGCAATCAAAAGGTTCATGCCTTCATTTTAGGAAGGACATGGCCATGGAGTGCATCCAGCATTGTTAGCACAGCAGTGATAGAGGGAGGTTGAGCACACCCTAGCATTTCTGTCACTTTAGAATTCTAATTACCATATGCATAGAACACAAAATCAGCAAAAGAGGATGAAAGTTTCTCCATCCACATCCTAACTCCTCCCCAGATCCAACTCAATGCACATCATAGTGTGGAAATCAGGTCCTCACAGAGCTCACATAAAGAGAGAAAGGGTTCTGCTGTGAAAGGGGGAGAAGCATCTTTCCCCATCGTCACCACTTCCTCTTTTCCAGGTTGAGTGTTTTGGACCTTCTCCTTTGGATCTTGTCTTCAACACTAAATTATTTCAGAATTCTGTTTTTAAGAGCAAAAGCAGAGGTAAACATCAATTTTTGTTTCATTTCAATCAAAATTTGCATTTCAGTTAGAATTGCAATTAACAATAAGTTATTCACTTCATCGTTGTAACTGTGCATCTCTTTTCAATATGCCACTTTCTTTATTGCATCTTTTATTGTGGGTCATCTCCACTGTTGGCTTCTGTTTGGTGATATCGGTACAGTACAGAGTAGCACAAAAATGTGGCAAGAAAGAGAAGAAGCAGGAGAGGGAAAAGTGAGAAAGGGAGTAAATTGGAGATTTGTAACCTAAAATCCTCTTTGAAACCACACTTCATCTTTGGATAATATACTTTATTTTTCTTGAATAGTGCTGCCAAACTCATGAGCATTGCTACAACTCCAGTGTTTCAGTGGAATAACAGTCAGTTTAAATTAATTAAACTCCTCTGAGACCTTTTATCCACACTGCATCATTGGCTTTGTTGTAGCAAGACTCAGGACTGCTTTGACAGTCATGTGTTTTATTGAATTGTGAGCTTTGATCTCAAGGATATGATCCTCCCCATTATCCAGGGCACAAAACAGCCCTGCTCCTTCTCCCGTTGCTTGTGTTTGATTAGCAACGTAATCTCTGTGAATTATCCAACGAGCTTTGGCATTAGCAAGAACAGCCAAAAATGGAAGACATGTTTTAGCGACATGACTCCTGTCTTGTAGACTGTGTTCTGAGTTACAACTAGATATGGCTGCCTCATTGGCAGCCAATCTTTGGGCATGGAAAAACCTCAGAAGTCAGAAGCACAGATGGAAGCCAGCAATTTGGATTTAAATTATCTGTGCAAACAAGAATTTTAACTAGCTTGTTTCCTGCCCCCCCCCCCTCCACCCTCATTGGTTCTTGAGCCATTTTGATAATATGGCAGGACTCCTTTGCCTGTTCTCTGACTTTCTTGGCTGGTTTCTTTGACCTCACTTCCCTGCAAGCAAGCCTTGTGAATGCACACTACGCACAAGGTTGGTATAAAAATGCATTTTATGTCATCTTACAAATTCAATGCTGTTCCATTTTGCCACAAAACTGAGAATAATTTTGTGTGGAAGGACAATACAAAATGAAATGAAGAAACGCTAGTACAATTGCATTTGCTTCTGCATTAATTATATGGTATAATATGTCCAATATAATAGTCATGTCCATCCAGTTAAACTCTAGGTCTGCTGAATTGACTGAAAAGTTGAGAGGGTGCACTCAGATGTTTCACTTTCCACTAGTTCTGTGATGTCCCATGTCCAACATTGCCTTTGCATTTGGCTGCTTCTCACTCAGGTTCTGGTATTGCTTGCTTCTTTATTAGTTGAACTTTACCTTATGATATACTTTGTAGCTGACTTGTCCCACCATTTTTCAATAGTGTGGTGGAAAATGGAGAAGATCAGTTGAAATGGTGTGTTTTAAAAACACGTTGGCAGCTTGAAATCCCTTTTCTGAGATCAGCTTTATTAATCCGCTGCCTGCGTGTTGCATTTCTCATAACTCATGGGCAGAACTTTATTTAGGTTGCTTGGACTCCATTTGGCTTTAAATCAGTAATTCTACAGAGTATTCTTGCTTTCTGAGCCCACACTGTCCTTTTGTCTTTGACCACTGAGGCATTTGTGTGTTCTTTCTCGCTTGCCTGGCCTGTGGCTTGCCAAGGTGAAGGAGCATTACACAGCACATCTGAGCCAGACCCCAGGCATTGCTACGCAGTAGATCACAGAGGATCGGATGCAGAAATGCCCAAACTAGTGCTAGTACAGGCTGTATGGTTTCACAGCCCTTCATGTAGGCATCAGCACTGATGGCTGATACCTGCATGCCTTGTCTGCTCCGCAGCACACTGGGGACTTCTTGGTGCATCAGGTAGGGTTTAGAGATGAAGCCCAGCACTGTGTTGGCGTGGTTTTATTCTCTACCGCAGAGCTGTCTTGCTGGTGCTGTCTTCAGGAGCTGGGTGGCACACTGCTGCAGTCACCCTGCCTACCCTGGGACAGTTCCCAGCACTAGCTGCTCTCCTGAGAAACTCCCGAGAGCGTAGACCTCCACTGCATCATCTCACTGAATCTTGGTGCTGACGTGTCCTGACATGTGCTCTCAGCTAGGTTGTTTCTTCCCTATCCTCCCATCTTACAAGAACTGATGAAATAACACATGCAAGCCGTTTACATTATTTGCATTTTCATCTTTTTTTATGCTGCTGTGTGCAGGCGAGTTCATAACTGCTATTCTCCTCAGGGTTTTTGTCTGCATGCAAATGGCTTGTAATTCACCAGAACTGCTCACATTAAAGATCTGGATACCTGGATAAAGAAGAAGTGTGCAGTGCAACACCAAGTAAGGAGAAAGACAGTATTAGAAACAGGCAAAGTCCTTGATTTCTGTAGATAAGTTTCTGAGCACAGCTTTGTTAGTTGACCCCCATCTGATCTGTTTCTCATGGTTTATTTTTACTGATTGTTTTGTTAACACGGGCACATGTATAGTGTGTATGGCTTATGTTGTGCTTATGCAGTTTGCCGTGTCTACAGGAGAAGTCCCAGTTGCTGTGGAGGACATGTGGATGCTTTGCAAGTCCGATGTCATTGGTAAGATCAATGTCTTGCTTGATGGTGGTGAAAAGGTGTCACAGGGAAGTTGAGGAAAGAAATGACCAGGTATTTAAAATCACTGATAGCTCAGTATGAGGTTTTCCCTTTTCTCAGGGGCTGGATCCTTCCAGACGTGTAGGAAAGCCTCTCTGATTTGGTGAGGAACAGTGAGATTTAGGGAAGGCCTGAGAGCCTATATGGATCTGAGGCACCCCTAGCACCCATGAACTGCTAGATTTAAATACAGAGAGAGCAAGTAGAGTGAGTAATTTGCATTACTGTTAGAATTAATTTATTTCTTTATGAAGGCACCCATACAAACTAACTGTAAATCCTTGCTGTCTATAGCACTGTTTCTCTAAGGATGATTTGATTATGAGCTGACTATAAGTTGGTAGCTATAAGTTATTAGCTTTCCAGTAAGTCTAAATGAATGTTACAGGCTATAAACTGACTATATAAATTACAGTCTCTCATGTAAAGCTTAATGGTGTTTGCAGTTACATTTATATCTTTCCCAAGGACAGGAGAACATTTCTTACTGTGTCACTTATTACAATAGTCTGATGTCCCAATTTCATGTCTCAAGTCAAGCTGGCAGTGTGTTATTTTATTTTTTCCCCTTCCCTGGTGTCTTTGATCTGAAACTTGAAGTGCTTTCATATGAGCTTAGTTCTCTTGTAAGCATCACCTCGCAGTAGCACTGCTTCCCATGGAAAATGCATGGACCATCTCTTACTCCAGGAAAAGTAGCGTGTGTCCTCTTCAGTTTTCGGTTGGGTTTTGGTTCCTGCAGCATTGTTTGCTCCTCATGAGCAGGACACATTTTTCCTCCACCTCTATGTCTTCTCCTGGTTTGGGAGCAGCAGCCCTCCAGAGTTTCAACCACAGCTTTCTTGGCTGAAGCAAGAATACTGCTGTATTCTCAGACCTTAGGAGTAAAAAGTTAGCCTCCACGTTAGTTAAATGTTAACTAGTCAATGCTTACCTTAATTCAGAAACAAATGCAAAAGGGTCAGAATAAGTAATTTATCTCCCTGCTTTTAAAAATATTTATCAAGCTTGCAATCTAGAGACAGTCATGAATGTCTGGAAACTCTAGGAAGTGGGAAAAATCATCAGAAACCATATATCACCTGTGTTCTCACTTGTGTGGTCTTTAAAATTTCTACTGAAGTATCACAACGATTTAACACACTATTTTTCATTCATCTGCTAGGCACAGCAGGTATTTGGTTTTAATTAAAGACTTCGGAGACCATGGAGATTAAAACAGTGCTACTGAGCCCTAAGCATCTCCTAAAAATGTATGACAGGAAAGACCATTTCCAAATCATTCAGAGTACTGATGTTGTTTTGTTTCCTGCTGAATTACCTCCTGCTGGTGGAAAATCTGAATTAAGAGGAGCTTTACCAGCCTTCTTGGAAGCAGATTGCTGCCCTGCCCCACATGCTTGACCAGGGCAGTTTAAACTGCAGGCAGTCAAATATGAAAGACAGTTCTTACTGTGTTAACAGGGGTTTTTTACCATCTCCTGGTCCAAAGCCCAGTAAAGGCAATGGACTCTGAGCGAGAGACTGCCTTCTTGACAATTAATTTACAAATTCAGCAGAGTTTTGAAATTTGGGATATTTACTTCTTGCAGGTCATCAGTGGAGCAAGCAGTGCCAAATGTGACCTTTTAGCAGAGGTGACAAGGTGTTATTACTGGTTCTCAACCATGCTTTTCCTGTCATCTTGTAAGAAGAGAAAAATGAAGTTAATTAATTTCATCCCGAGGCTGAAGTATCTAATTTGAGGAGTGGAAAGAAGGGTTATCTGAGGTTTTCGCTGTGCTTCAGACTTACTTATTTTTAATGCAAGTCTACCCTAGGGAAAGAAGAAAAATAAAGTTAGTTCACCCAGAAAAGGACAGGACTGTGAATGCAGAAGTGGATTGTACCACTTGAGGGACTACTACTTGCAGGTACTGTTTGCATTTGGTTGTGTTTCTGTGCGTTGCTGCTTGAAAGCTCTGAAAGGACCTGATTAGCTCAGCCTAATTCTCTCTTTGCAGTGCAGTGACACTGGTATGAGGCAAATCATATTACTAAGCGAGATCCTGGGCAGATATTCTCAGCAGTGACCAGTCCCATGTGCTCAGTGTGAGCCTGGAGCCCAGAGCAGAGGCATTGTCACCTCCTGCTTCCTAGTCTGCTGGCAAGTGGTACCTTGGGTGTTTTTTATCAGCCTGCTGTCCTAAGGGGATGGGAAAACTCTGTTTCTCTGGCACTGGTGTATTTGGCCTTCAAGGATGTGTCTAGACATCTGATGTCCTTCTGGCCTCCATGGTTTGCAGTGTTTTGGTATACTAGAGTGTGGTCCCAGGTGAAGGAGGTGAGCTGCAGCCAGATGTCCCCGAGCATGGCATTGCTGTCGCCTCTCAGCTTCATCACTGTGTCCCAGACTGTTTCAAAGTAGCCTCCGGAGACTGATGATGAATAGTAAATGCATCCCTTCTTGTTGACCACAGAATGCTTTGTGCAATAAATAAAGATGAATGGTTGAGCTTTTGAAGTAAAGATCTCTTGGTAGCTGAGCTATTGTGTACTGGTCTATTTCTGGTGTCCAAACCAGTGACTCTAAGAGTTAGGGAACATGGAGCTCCCTCCTTGGGTGGTGCAAGTGCTTGAGTGTGCAATACTGTGGGCTGGTGATAGTTACGTCATGTTGTATAAACAGAATTAGAAAGAGAATAGCAAAAGGCATTCTTTCCATCCCTCTATTGCTGGGAGACCTGAAGGTATGTTTTTGGGGAGCCTTGTATGTGGGAATGAAGCATATGCCTCAATTAATATTGGAGCTGAACCCGGCCATCCCCATGAAAGAACCAGCCCACTATGGTTGCTGCAAATAATTTCAGCCATGTTGCAATTCCACGAAGCCTGAAGGATCTACACTACTGAGTGTTTAGCAGGAAGCCCTTGAGCATCACCACTGAAGAACTGATCCAAGGAGTGCCAGGAGAGGTGTAAATATCTGCATTTCAATATTTCTGGTGGGAAGCAGGGATAGTTTAGTTGCTGGCTGGCATTTTGTTTTATTTCTTCCTCCAAAGCGATTGCTTGCTTGTGTGATGTGAGGGTATTGCACGTTCTGGAGTGGACTGAAGCAGTCACAACCTGTTGTATTTGCCAGGAACTGGGGAGCCCATGTTAGGAAAGGGATGGGGGTATAGCAGCTCTGTAACTTTTAATGGCAAGAGGGGAGAGCTTACGTCTGCCTGTGAGGTCCTGATAAACAGCTCCAGGCTGCACATGTTCCTCTTGTGACTGTGTTGCGCTCTGATCCTGATACATGTTTTGCCAGGCACTGCCAGAGCTTCCCCACCTCATCCCCTTGTCACATGCCAGTTTTCTTTATATGCATGCGGTGACACATTGTATTTACAATTTTATGACAGCATCCTGCTCTTGGTATGACACCCTTTTCGTTTCTCTACCCTTCATTTGTCAGGTCTGTAGTGCTTACTAGCAAATGACGCTGCTTCCCCCATCCACCCCTGTAGTTCCCAGGGGATTTCTATAGAGCTTCTTTTGGGAACAGGTAAATTACCACCTTCACCCCAAGCAGAGGCTTCACTTTGTTTTCTGTATATCACTTCAGTTTAGTAACCACTTTCTAGACATGTGCAAATATGAATGCATGCATGCATATATGTAGGGTATATGTAAGTGTGTGCTGACATGTCTGTAAAAATTTCTTACATGAAATTATGGCAAATGTACATGGAACCACGCAGAAAGCTTGCCAATCAAATGGGGTCTCTGTGTATGCATCAGCCAGCTTCAGAGATATTTCTAAACTGGATTTATTTATCACTCAAAATGTTACTGCACAGGTCAGGTCTTATCATGACCTATTTGAAAGGAAATCCAAAAACTTTGAAAGGAAATCCAAAAACATTGTACGATGTTATAAACCTAATTTCAAATTTTGTTAAAGCTTTCTGTCAACAAACACAGATGTGTTAGGCTCAAACTAATTGAAATGGAACTCTGCAGTGCTTAGTTCTTGGTGAGACATTATCTCGATGTGAAAAGGAACAGTTTTTACTGTGAATCCTGTGTTGGAAGGAGGAATTGCCGAGAAAAGCAGTGCGAGCACTTCCACAGCTCAGCCAGTAGATGTCACATTTGGTTGTCACTGATGAGAGGTTTGATCACAGAGGTTTGATCCTGCAGCTGCCGGGGGGAAGCTCCGGATCGGTGCAGGAGAACCAGAGGGAATGGGAAGGCATCTCATGGGTGGAATGTGTAACATGCTCCATGCATAACTTATATTTGTTTAAGTGTAAACAGGGATGTTGTTTACTGGTTCGAAGCAGACCTTTCTGTACTTGGAATGGGAATCTCTTAAATCATTACAGGTGGACAGTATACATACATCTTTAAATTTATACTTCAGTTAGTCATTTGAAAGTTCAGTTTGATTCCCACATCATGCAAGTTGTGATACATTAGCAAATCAGTATATTCCTTGGGAAGAGACTTTTGCTGTAAAGTGTGAGAAAGTGTCAACCCCAAGTTCACAATGTTGGGAGCAGCAGGTACATGGTCATCTGTTCCTGCAGTAAAGAATTACCCTGAAGAGCAGCCTCATCCAACGACTTTGTGAGGATCATTTATTATTAGTGCTTGCACTTGCTTAGCTTGAGTACTGCTTTGCACTTGAATGCCTCTGCAGCTGCTCAGTCAAACTGTTCTGTTATGGCTTAGACTGTCCTTTCCTGTTAAACAGAGCCCAAAGATCTTCCCATGGGCAAACTGGCTTTGGTAAGGCAGGAACCCCAGCTTATGCTCTGGGGTTCTGAGTTCTAGCATGGGCTTAGCTCTGCAGCCTGTCTGGCCAGATAAAAGTGTTATTTTCTCATACAAGGATAAATAGCTATTTCAGAATGTTACTGGATCTCACAAGTAAGTCTGCAGCTAGACTGTAGAACTGTGATTCTGAGGCTCTCTATTTGACTCCCAACAGTACCAGTCCCTGGAAGTCACACCTTAGGAGGGCTAAGACAAGGCCATGTCTGCACTGTTTGCTGTCAGTCCTCAGGTTTTGGCCAAGTAATCTCTTAGCAATGCTCTGCAGATGAAACCCACAGTGTAATAGTGGGAATAGAAAATGTTGAGGCTCTACAGAAAGTTCCAGATAAAAAATACCGTCCAAAAGTAAGTGATGTGAAGATGATGGTGGTTGCAGGCAGGGAAGAGGTCATCCTTAGCTGCATAGCTGAGGAAAAGAGTGTTGAAGCTATGGAAAAACAAGGGCTATGAATTTCTGATGTGAAGCCTGTAGCACTGGAGGTAAAGAATATTGAAGAGGGCTGTAGGTGTTGCTTCTAAATGTAGAGGTATAACAGAGAAGAGGATCTTTGGAAAACTACAGTGGAGACTGATCTGTGAAGCACAATGAGCTTTCAATAAGGAGGAAACTTGTTTTGCTAAAGCTGTTACGAAAACTGGGAGAACAAGGGTGGGCAGGTAGTTTCAGTACCAGACCAGGTGGAGTTTCCAAAAGGACAGAAAATGGATGATCACCACTAAGAGCAGTTTCTGGGAAAAAAAAAAAAAAAAAAAAAACCAAACAAAAAAACGGCCAACCAAAAAACATAAAAAGAAAAAGAAAGACTTTTGCAAATATTGAAAATGATTCCTTTATGCTGTTCATCCTGAACTGCTTCTGTAGCACAGGCAGTAGGGTCAATGATGGTGGAAAGTCCAAAATAGTGATTCAGAGAGCAGGAATGTGTATGACTATAGGGAAGCTGGAGGTGACAGGGATGTAGCCTTCTAGTACCTAAAGGGGCCTATATGAAAGCTGAAGAGGGGTATTTTATAACAGGTAATGATAAGATAAGAGGGAATGGCTTTAAACTGGCAGAGCAGAGATTTACTAGATACCATGAAGAAGCTCTTTCCTGTGACAGTGGTGAGGCACTGGCACGGGTTGTCCAGAGAAGCTATGGCTGCCCCATCCCTAGCAGTGTTCAAGGTCAGGTTAGATGGGGCTCGGAGCAACCTGGTCTTGTGGAAGGTGTCCCTGCCTGTGTCAGGGGACTTAGGTAAAGGTGGTCCTTAAAGTCCCTTCCAACCCAAACCATTCTGTGATTCTATGATTCAGCTGCAGGATTTGGGCTGTGTTGAGATGAGGATCGGATCTTAGAGAAGAGATATATTTTCACATATGCAAATAAAGAACAAAGTATCTTTCTTATTGCAAATCCTTCATAAAATATATATCCTGTAATAAAATAGAACACAGTAATGGGCAGTATTTTTCATAAATGCTGTGTCTCTCATTGTTTTGTTTTGCTTAGGATTTATGCTCTTCATGCATTTCATAGATAGAAAGGTCTGGAGCTGAATTTGCCAAAAGGGGAAGCATTTGTAAATCTCTGATTTTATTTTATTTTTCCCTAAACATTTATAGCTGCTGTTATAAAGTACAAGATACTCTGATCATATACTGAACTTCTTGTCATGATAAGCTAAAGTGCAGATGTGCTACCAATATGGAACAGAGATGGCAAAGATGCTGCATTTGCAAACCTTCTAACACCAAGTGAATTTGCAGAAATTGATATGAAGATAAGGGGAACATAAACAGGCAACACAAGGAAATGATTCCTCTAGTACTCTTCCTGCATGTCTCCTAAAACTGTCACTGTTACTGGTGCTGTGCCTGCACAGTTACTGTTTGTTTCTGCATGACAAGCCACCATAAACACTAACCCGGTACTCTGAAACTCCATCTGGGGTATGTAGTCAGCTGCTGTAATTAGGGAGAAAATGTCGTTGTTCAGTTTATTGCTATTGCTTGAAACCAGTGGGTTGTGTTTGCACAATTTTGTGTCATTACAATTTAAATATGCAGTGCGTGTGCTTGATTTCTTATGTTACTTTGGAAACCATATACTGGCAATCGAAACAAAACCATTCGTTTAGAAATTTATTTTATTTTCCTGGTTTTCTAATGGATAAATGACTGAGTGATCTGAAAAGATCCACAGGAAGATTTCCTGTGCCTGGTCAGGGATTTTCTCAAATAGGTACCAGTTCAGGACCCATGTGAGTAAATGCATCTATCTGTCTCTGTTCAGGACAGTACTTCAGCATTTTCTGAGATCCCAGAGATGGGAAGTAGCATTCATTTAACAGTAAACTATTAAAGTGCCTTGTCTGTGTGCTTGCCTTCTATGAATCAGTTCTATATTGTTCTCCATGCTATTTTTGACCTTACACTAGTAGAGACTTGGTAGAAAATATTGTGGATGTACTGCCTGAAGGAATTCAGGTACTGCACAACAGATGCTAATGACTGCAACATGGCTTTGTGAGTCAGAGGGGCTGGTAGTGGGAAAGAGCACTGCACTTGTTCTGCAGCACTGGGACTGGTGACTGATAATGCTTGCTCCTTTTTCTGATCTAGTCTCAGATTCATTATGAAATATGTAATTACTGGCTTGTAACTTGATGACTCTTACCATCAGAAAATAATGATGTTTAAACACTGTCTATAGTATGTTCTTTAATACTAGTGAGTATTAAATATAATATAATAATAATATACTATAGGTTGATGGAAAAGCAGCAACAAATGCAGCAGGATGTGTAATTGTGCTGGTAGTGCTGGGTGGCGTCTACAAGCGTACTGGTGAGGAATTCACATTTTGTTTCAGCAGTGTAGACTTCAAGCAGAAACATTTGGTTTGTCTGTTTATGCATTTTTGTCTCATGCAGGGGCAAGTCCAGATGACCAAATCTGCGTTCAGTATTAACCTTCCTTACCCTGCTCCCACCCTTCCTGTGTGTACATTCCCAAACTTCGTTTTGCACATGATGCATATTCAGAAGATGAAAAAAAAAACCAAATGTTTTATTAGGGATAGAAAGGAAAACAAACAATACACTCCACATCAAACTCTGCCGTGTATTGTCTCTTTGGCAGAGCCCCAAGCATCACAGTTACTCGGATTCCAGCAGTGTTAGCACCGAGGGAGGGATTAATTAAAACTAGTACATGTTAATGGAGCTCTAAACTCGAGTTCCGATTGCCTTAACAAACACAAAAAATATCATAGCATTAAACTCTTCTCCCTTGGGACCTGATGGAGTGGCATGGCAGTGAGAGGCTGCCTTTTTCAGGGATGCAGTGCTCCTGGATCTGAGGAAGCTGCCTGCAGAAGCTGCACTGTCTTTGTCCTACGGCTGATGGCCACGGCACACTGCTCCTCTCACCAGCACTCTCCTGAGGACTAAGAAGAGCTTCACCATTTTCTGCTATATACCTGAATCAGCACAGAGCACCAAAATTCCCTTCGATGAGCCACAGAGGAGCAGTCAGTTGGTCGCTGCAACCTCCGGTTAGCCAAAACCTCACAAGGTTTGGTCCCAGGGCAGGCGGAGCTCTGAGGAGTTTTGGATGATTAAAGACCATCCAGTTCCAACTCACTGCTGTAGGAAGGCACAACTTCCACTAAACCAGGTTGCTCCAAGCCCCGTCCAGCCTGGCCTTAAATGCTGCCAGGGATGGGGCAGCCACAGCTTCTCTGGGCAAGCTATGCCAGTGTCTCACCACCCTCACAGGGAAAAACTTCTAACTTCTTCCTTGTAGCTGATCTAAATCTGTGCTCTGTAAGTTTGAAGTTTGAAATGTTTTAAGAAATTCTTAAATACTGCAAAACCTGAAGGAAGGGAAGGGAAGGCCATTTTTGCTGCCTGTGCTTAAAAAGGGCAAATGGTGTGAGCCAGGGGAATGTATCACATACGTGAAACAAAACAAGGGGTTTTGCTTTTGAAAAGTGAGTCTGACACAGCTGTAGGAATAAAGGGAGATCAAGGTAGAACTGGCACCCCTAAGGAATGCTCAGTTGGGATAGGAGGGACAGCAGCTCCACGTGCTGCATGCTTGAGACATCTTTGCCAGTGCGGATTATGTGATAACCTTTTCCAGACATGGGCAAGGGCTTGAAGCTGGCTGCAGAGCTGACTTGCACTTGCAGGTGGATTCCAAGAAAGCTGCTGCCTCCCCACCCTCAATTCATTGGAGGCAAGGAATGCCATCCAGAGGGACCTTGACATGCCTGTGAGGTGGGCTGATGCCAACGTGATGAAATTTAACCATGACAAGTGCAAGGTCCTGCACGTGGGTCAGAGCAATCCCAGGCACAGCTACAGGTTGGGCAGAGAAGAGATTGAGAGCAGCCCTGTGGAGAAGGACTTG